>JAXIVB010000013.1:24436502-24499097 GCA_036785055.1 Emydoidea blandingii
TGCGGGGGGGTCCCCGCCCCCCGGCCGACGCCCCATGGCCCTGCCCTGCCCGGGGTGGCTGCCGGCCCTGGCCGTGGGGAGCTGAGGGCGGGGGCCCGGCCGGACGCCTGGGTTCTCTGGGGGGCTGTGGCCGCTGCGGGGTCCCGGGCTGAGCGTGGGGCCGAGCGCTGGGTCAGTTTCCCGCTCTTTTCATTGCCCCGGGCCTGGTAAACAACGTCCAGTCAGAGCCGGTTTGCCCGACGGGGTTTCCCAGAAGGGGCTTCCCGCCTTTTCTACGGGGTTTCCCGGGCCAGTGTCTAAAGGCTGCCCCGAACATGGCCTCCGGGCCGCCCATGCGAGTGCAGCCAGGGACGGGCACGGGTCACGGGTCTTCCCTGCAGGCGTCTGTCCGTCCTAGCGATAGACGGGCGAGGGGTCTGACTCCACCTGCCTCCTCAGCGGCAGAGCAAAGGGAGCAGGAGAACATAAGATCGGCCGGACTGGGTCAGACCACGGGTCCATCCAGACCAGTATCCTGTCTGCCGACAGTGGCCAATGCCAGGTGCCCCAGAGGGAGTGAACCTAACAGGCAATGATCAAGTGATCTCTCTCCTGCCATCCATCTCCATCCTCTGACAAACAGAGGCTAGGGACACCATTCCTCACCCATCCTGGCTGATAGCCATTCCAACCTCCATGAATTTATCCAGTTCTCTTTTCAACCCTGTTATAGTCCTAGCCTTCACAACCTCCTCAGGCAAGGAGTTCCACAAGTTGACTGTGCGCTGTGTGAAGAACTTCCTTTTATTTGTTTTAAACCTGCTGCCCATTAATTTCATTTGGTGGCCCCTAGTTCTTGTATTATGGGAACAAGTAAATAACTTTTCCTTATTCACTTTCTCCACATCACTCATGATTTTATAGACCTCTATCATATCCTCCCTTAGTCTCCTCTTTTCCAAGATGAAAAGTCCTAGCCTCTTTAATCTCTCCTCATATGGGACCCGTTCCAAACCCCTAATTATTTTATTTGCCATTCTCTGAACCTTTTCTAGTGCCAGTATAGCTTTTTTGAGATGAGGAGACCAGATCTCTACGCAGTATTCAAGATGTGGGCGTACCATGGATTTATATAAGGGCAATAAGATATTCTCCGTCTTATTCTCTATCCCTTTTTAATGATTCCTAACATCCTGTTTGCTTTTTTGACTGCCGCTGCACACTGCGTGGACGTCTTCAGAGAACTATCCACGATGACTCCAAGATCTCTTTCCTGATTCGTTGTAGCTAAATTAGCCCCCATCATATTGTAGGTATAGTTGGGGTTATTTTTTCCAACGTGCATTACTTTACATTTATCCACATTAAATTTCATTTGCCATTTTGTTGCCCAATCACTTAATTTTGTCAGATCGTTTTGAAGTTCTTCAGTCTGCTTTGGTCACGGCTCCTGTGGGGTTAGCGGTCACTGTGCAAGGGCGGGGCTAGGCGCTTCCAGGCTCCCAGGCCCCTACTCTAACCACTAGATCCCGCCTCCCCTCCCCTCCCCTCCCAGAGCCCCTCAGGAGTCCTGAAGGCCCTCACCCGGGGAGGGTATCACACTCATTGTGTCCAGTGTGCAGTGACCCTGCATGGTGGGGAGGGGGTAGGTGTGAGCAGGGGGTAGGTGGGAGCAGAGCTGCCCCCCAGCGAGTGCTGCATTGGGGGTGTGCTGCAGAAGCTCCCCTGGGCAGTGGGAGGGGGGGTGCAGTGATATCCGAGAGTCTCAAGCAAATCACAGACATTTCTTTTTTATTTCTGAGTAGACGGTGCTGCTCCCCGGAGGGGGGATGGGGGGGATGGGGCCCGGGCGGCGGCTTCTGCTCTCCTGCGGTGAAGGCGAGTGTAGGATTCTGAATGTCTTCATCACCCTGGAAGACAGGAAAGCCAGATCAAGGACTGCACCTGGGAGAGAACCCAGGAGTCCTGGCTCCCAGCCCCCTCTGCTCTAACCCACCAGACCCCACTCCCCTGCTGGGGCCAGAGACAGAACCCAGGAGTCCTGGGTCTCAGCCCCCCCTGCTTTAACCCACCAGACCCCACTCATTTCCCAGAGCCGGGGAGAGAACAGAGGAGTCCTGGCTCCCAGCCCCCCCTGCTCTAACCCACCAGACCCCATTCTCCTGCTGGAGCCAGAGACAGAACCCAGGAGTCCTGGCTCCCAGCCCCCCCCCGCTCTAACCCACGAGACCCCACTCCCCCGCCAGTGCCAGAGACAGAACCCAGGAGTCCTGGCTCCCAGCCCCCCCTGCTCTAACCCACCAGACCTCACTCCCCTGCCAGGGCCAGAGACAGAACCCAGGAGTCCTGGCTCCCAGCCCCCCTGTGACGTTATTGACATAAGCTGGGACCGTATAGATCATTGTTGCAACCAAGGGCCTGCAGTGGCACCAAATCTTGTAGAAAGGGGGTCAAATAAGGTGTCTACGACAAGGTTCTGGTTGCTGGGTATGATGATGCTGTCTGGGTGCACGGATCATTTTTGTATTTAAAGTTATAAGTATCGGCTCTGTCCTGTCTGTATTTCACACTTGGGCTCCGCTTCTGGGGGACACCCCAGACAAGTCGGTGTCAGCTCTGCCTAGGCTGCTCGATGGCCCATTAATGCCCATCAGCTCCACAACCGACCCACTGAGAGAAGCAGATACACCTGGTGACTCAGCAAGGCAGGGCCAGGCCTAGGGACAGACTCGGAGGTTTTTCCAGGCCATGTGCTGGGCGGCTTCTCCTTGGGACAAAGAAAGCAGAGCGCACAGGGCAAGAGACTACAAAAAGCTGCGGCAGCTCCTCCATCTTGTCTTCAATCCTGCTTCTGACCCCTGGAGGGACTTTGCTACAAACGGAAACTCTGAACAAAGGACTGAAGGACCCATCCCAGCTGGGGATGTTTGTACTCCAGAGACTTGATTTGAACCTGCAGTTTATTCTATCGCTGCTACAAGCCTGAACCAAGAACTTGGCCATTTCTGGATGTCATTGATTCCATGTAACCAATTCTAGCTCTCATCCAGATCTTTTTCCTTTTATGAATTAACCTTTAGATTTTAGATTCTAAAGGATTGACAACAGCGTGACTTGTGGGTAAGATCTGACTTGTATATTGACCTTTTAATGGGGTATTGGTTTTCATAACCATTCGTCCCCATAACGAGTGGTACTGGTGGGGATACTGGGAAACTGGAGTGTCTGAGGGAATGGCTTGTGTGACTTGTGGTTAGCCAGTGGGGTGAGACCGAAGTCCTCTCTGGATGGCTGGTTTCAGAGTAGTAGCCGTGTTAGTTCTCCTCGGTCTCTCTGGCTGGTTTGGTGCCTTAGAGGTGGAAAGACCCCGGCCTTGGGCTGTAACTGCCCTGCTTGAAGCAGTTTGTCCTGAATTGGCACTCTCAGTTGGGTCCCGCCAGAACCAGCATCGTTACACCCCCCTGCTCCCCTCCCCTCCCACCAGCGGGATAGAACCCAGGAGTCCTGTGGCCGGACACGAAGGCTCCTTACCAAGGTAGGTTTGTTGTCACCGATGCCCTGGTCTGAAGGACAGAGACAGACAGGGTTAGAAACACGACAGTCTCAGAGTGCAGCCCGCCCCCCCCAGCCAAGCAGTGACCCCCCCCCCCCTCGGGGCAGCAGGGCCCGTGCGGAGTTAGTGGCAGCAGGCGAAGTACCCAGCTGGGTTAGCGGCTGCAGCCGGCGTGGCACCCAAGGGCTCAGCAGGGGTCCTGGGGCTGGGGTGGGGTCCTTGCACCAGGATGGTGAACCCGGGGGAGGGAGGGAAGGGGAATGCGGAGCATCTGGAAGCGGGGGGGATGACCCCTCGCCCCATCTCCGCGGTTGCCCCCAGAGTTCCCAGCACTAGGGGTGGAGGGCACCCGGAGCCCGTGACACCGACAGCCCAGAGCAGCGACAGGGGATCTGGGACCCAGCCCGGGGGAAGAGAATCCCAAACGGGCTCCTGGAAACTGGGGCTGGCGCGGCTGCGATGTCACTTCCTGTCTGGCCGGGGAGTTTCCCATCATGCCCCTGGGCTTGGCCGTCCATCACTCTTTGGCATGGGGGAGCGGCAGCAGCACTAGCAGCGGTGCAGGCATGTGGCTCGCAGGCCCCGCCCACACAGCTCACAGGCCCCGCCCACACATCTCACAGGCCCCGCCCACACGGCACATGGCATGCGAGGGGCGGGGCTGCTACTTACTGGGGGAGGCCTGGCCTCCGAGGGGCGGGCGCTGCTTGGGCCCCCTGGGGAAACAGCAGACTCTGCGTCACGCCAGGGGGCAGGGGGGGGATTGGGCCATCCCCCACACCAGGGACAGGGGCAGCAACCAGCTGGCTTCCCCAAAACTGCAGACCTGTCCCCCCTCCTCTCGCCTCCCCACGGCCCATCCACCCCCACACACCTACCGAACCCCACAGCCATCCATCCCCCCCACCTCTTTATCCATCCACCCCCCACATGCTCCATGTGCCCCAGACTCAGCCCCTGGCTCTCCCTGTGAGGATGGGTAGCTCTGGGGTGGCTCAAGGCACTGGGTGACAGCCTGGGCAGGGATTGTTCCCTGGGAGACCTGACACTGTTTCCAAAAGGCATGTGGGGCGAGATCCCATCCTGGGGGGCAGAGAGCTGGAAGGACCCTTCACCATAGAGGCAGCGACAAGCAGAGACCCCGAGGGGCAGAGACCTGGGGCTGGGGGGCAGAGAGTCCGACCCCCTCCAGCACCCAGGGGCAGCTCCCAACCCCCCTACTCACCAGGGCTCGGGGCAGCCCCCAGCCCCAGGGGCCCCCGGTCCCCCTAGCCGTTCCCCTCCAGTTTTGCGGAGCAGGAAGTAGAGCAGGCCCCCGAGCAGCGCCGCCCCGGCCAGTGACCCGATGACGATCCCGACGATGGCTCCGGGTGGCAGGCCTGGGTGTGAAGTTGGCTCTGGAAGAGATTTGGGAGGAGAAAAGGGAGAAAGGGGGGGTGTATCAAGGAGTCCAGTCAAGACCCCACCACCACCCAGCCCCATGGAGGCGAGAGCTACGGTGTCAGCGAACTCCGCCGGGCAGGGGCTGCGCACCCCACCTCGGGCAGCACCAGCTCCTCTGCGGGCAGAAGGGGTGGACGAGACAGCGGGCTGGGGGGGGCAGCGATCTCCCCCCTCCAGCACCTGGCACGAGGAGTCCAGCCGCCCTCGCACCATCTCAGGATCCGCACAGGGACACGCAAGAGCCTTCACGCCCCTGCCCCCCTCTGATGTCAGATGAGCCGACTGCGCAGACACATCTTCCTTCTGCGGCCACTGCCCTGGGCAAGGAGCCGCTGGGAACGGGCCCCAGGGTGATTAGCCAGGGATGGGGCGGCCTGGCAGACACCCCCCAGAGCTCCCAGGGGTCCCCCATTATCCACAGCAGCAGAGTCCCTCTGCCCCCAGTTACCGTGTGTGGGGGTGGAAAACACAAGCAGGCCCCACGGGCCCCTGGAAATTGAGGCACGAGGTGACCACAGCTCCTGGCGTCCCAACAGCGACGGGCACTGGCTCTATGAGGGACTGGGGGGACAACAGGCTCCTGCACCCCCAGATCCCTGTCCCACAGCCCCTGTCAATCTCCGATCCCGCCCGCACTCCCACTGGGGACTGGGCAGCAGCGCTGGACTGAGGCAAGTGGGACCAGGATCAGATCCAGTGAGCGTGCTCCTCCCCGCAAACAGGGAGGGGAACTGAGGCTGAGAGTCATACGGTGCACGTCAGGGGGCGGGGTTTGCACTAGGGTGTGCAAAGATCTTTGCACAGATCGCACTGCAAGATGGACACCAGTGGCAGGGGAGCAGGGTGTGCTAGAGAGAGGGGACAGCAGCCCATAGACACCTGGGAATGCAGGGGGTGTGGGGGGCCCCAGAGTCTGGGGAGGGAACCACCAGCCAAATACAGAACCTAGATCTCGAGCCCTGGTGGCCCAATCCTGGCCCCATGTGAGGACACACTGATGGGGCTGGGGGAGCATCCCAGACAGGCCCAGCTACCAACGGAGCCAGAGGGAGAAGGGGTGAATCTGCCCCCCAAATACCCCAGCGCTCAAGAGCGGGTGTCACAGCAGCACCGATCACAGACAGGGAGAGGGGCCCTGACACTTCCTGGCACAGATGTGCCTCCAAACCCCCAGCACAAACACCCTTCCCTAACCCAGACTCCCCCTCCCACCAGCATGGGACACCCCCTCCCCACACCCAGCATGGACCCCGCGCCCATCCCTGGAGCAACCCCCCCTCCACTGCCCCCCAGCACCAGCCATTTCCCTCCCCCCAGCGCCGGGGCCACGTCCCAGAGCTCCATGAACAGGGGTTGGGATGGTGCTGCCTGTCCCCGCTGCCCACCCCCACCCCCTGCCTGCAGCCCGTCCTTCCCCAGGCAGAGCCACCAGTGCCAGCTCCCCGGGGCAGCACGACCCAGCTCTGCCATGGAGACGCTTCTCCCCAGGCCGGTTAATGCTCACTCGGGCTGGCAAGGCAGAGATGCCGGGATGGGGGGAGACACTAGGGGGGCCCGGAGAGGTTGTGGTGGGCAGGAGGCAGTGGGGTGGGAGGGCACTGGGATACCAGGATGGGATGGGGGGTGCTAGGGACACCATGGGGAGCTGGAGGGGCTGGGACAGGCAGGGGACACTGCAGACACCAGGACAGGCTGGGGGCACCAGAGACCCTGGGGGCACCAGAGAGGCCGGGGGGACTGGGCCCCCGGAGCCTGACTCCTCCATGCCCAGAGCAGGGTCGATGCAGGCGGCATGAGGGAGAGCTCCCCCACAACACACAGCCCCCCTCACCAGTGTGTGCCCCAAACCCCAGGGGATCTCAGGGTCTCTGGCCCAGCCCTTGGCCCCTTTGCTGCGGCTGCCAGTGAGGGGCTGGATCCCACTCAGGGGCCAGGAACCGAGCTGGGACCCAGCAAATCCATGTCACCCCAGACCCTGAACGGGCACTGGTGGGAACGGCAGGCTCTGGTGGGTGCTGGGAAGCCCAGGGATCCCCCTATGCCCAGTCAGGCTCAATCCCACACTGCTGGCACTGCCAGGGAGAGCCAGAGCCAGGGGGGTAATGGCAGGATGGGGGGGACCCAGGGCCCCACATCTCGGGAGGGGAACCATCTCTCAGGAGACATGGGAGGGACAGGGAGTGGCAGGATGCCCCACGGTGTCTGTGTTTGGGGGCAAGTTCCCCCTGTGACCGAGACTGGCTCCTCCGAAGGGGAGACGCCCAAAATCCAATCACTGAGGTGGGGGTGGGGCGGTGGGGGGGCACTTACCATAGACGCGCAGATTCACTGGGATGGTGAGGAAACCAGGGGTCTGTATCAGCACCGTGTAGTTCCCGGTGTCATTGAGCGTTAACCCCGCGATGTTCAGGGCGCAGTCCGGCCCCACGGTCTCCCGCCCCGTGTGGGCCGGGCCGGGGGTGTGAGGGGGGCTTGTAACTGGACTGTAACTGACGATCCGGCTCTTTTCTTCAGGGGTCGCTGATCGGTGCCAGCTGCAGATCACCAAGTTCTCTGGCGGTGGCTGCGGGGCCAGGCTGACGCCCCCTCCCACCACGGGGCTTGGCGGGGTGATGACGATGGTCACTGGGGTCGGGGTCTGGGCCGGCGCCGGCTGGAGGCAGGAGCCCAGGATGGAGGCTGCAGGGGAAGGAGAGTCTCAGTTGGGCAGCGAGAGGCCGGGGCGCCAGGGGTCAGTCGGGGCCCGGGGGGACCAGCCACCCGGCTACACCCGGCCAGAGAGTGCGCAGCACGGGGCAGACCCTGGGCCGAGCTCCAGCTGTCGCTCCCCATGGAGACGCGGGGTATCCCCAAAGCCGCTGAGAGAGTCAAACATGTGACCCCCCCCGGCTCTGACACCCCCAGGTCAGGGTGGGGTTAGAGCGGGGGGTAAGTGGGGGCTGGCGGCCCCCCCATCCCACTGGGACAGGAAAGAGAGCGGATGAGCGGGGGGGGGGGGGGGAGCCCCCTGGGACGCAGCTACGGGCAGGGAAGTCTGGTGAGAAAACGCCCAGGGCCAGAGCCTGGAGGGTGTAAATCGGAGCTGCTCCATGGGACACAATATCCCCCCACGGACACCACTGGGGGGCTGGGCCTGGGCCTGGGGAGAGACAGATAGATAGATAGATAGATAGATAGATAGATAGATAGATGGGGTGTATGGAGATAGATAGATAGGTAGATAGGTAGATAGAGAAGGTGTGGGGATAGATAGATAGATAGATAGATAGATAGATAGATAGATAGATAGATAGATAGAGGGGGTGGAGGGGGATAGATAGATAGATAGATAGATAGATAGATAGATAGATAGATAGATAGATAGATAGATAGATAGGGTGGATGGGGATAGATAGATAGATAGATAGATAGGTAGATAGAGAAGGTGTGGGGATAGATAGATAGATAGATAGATAGATAGATAGATAGATAGATAGATAGATGGGGTGGATGGGGATAGATAGATAGATAGATAGATATAGGGGGTGGATGGGGATAGATAGATAGATAGATGGAGGGGGTGGATGGGGATAGATAGATAGATAGAGAGATAGATAGATAGAGAGAGGGGGGTGTATGGGGATAGATAGATAGATAGATGGGGTGGATGGGGATAGATAGATAGATAGATAGATAGATAGAGGGGGTGTATGGGGATAGATAGATAGATAGATAGATAGATAGATAGATAGAGGGGGTGTATGGGGATAGATAGATAGATAGATAGATAGATAGATAGATAGATAGATAGATAGATAGATAGATGGTGCGGATGGGGATAGATAGATAGATAGATAGATAGATAGATAGAGGGGGTGTATGGGGATAGATAGATAGATAGATAGATAGATAGATGGGGTGTATAGGGATAGATAGATAGATAGATAGATAGATAGATGGTGCGGATGGGGATAGATAGATAGATAGATAGATAGATAGAGGGGGTGTATGGGGATAGATAGATAGATAGATAGATAGATAGATAGGGTGGATGGGGATAGATAGATAGATAGATAGGTAGATAGATAGATGGTGCGGATGGGGATAGATAGATAGATAGATAGATAGATAGATAGATAGAGGGGGTGTATGGGGATAGATAGATAGATAGATAGATAGATGGGGTGTATAGGGATAGATAGATAGATAGATAGATAGATGGTGCGGATGGGGATAGATAGATAGATAGATAGATAGATAGAGGGGGTGTATGGGGATAGATAGATAGATAGATAGATAGATAGGGTGGATGGGGATAGATAGATAGATAGATAGATAGATAGATAGATAGATAGATAGATAGATAGATAGATGGTGCGGATGGGGATAGATAGATAGATAGATAGATAGATAGAGGGGGTGTATGGGGATAGATAGATAGATAGATAGATAGAGGGGGCGGATGGGGATAGATAGATAGATAGATGGATGTGTGGGGATGGATACAGGCAGGAGGAAGGTACAGGCAGGTGGTCGCTGTCCCTGGGGCTGGGGTCCCACCACACAACAATTCACACTTGCCCCCCACCCCCCCGGCCCCAGCTCTCAGGCAGACGGGGCAGGGGCCGGCTCCGGTGGGGGGCTGCAGGCGCCCGATCCTGGGACTAGCCCCCCCGAGGGGGGACCCCCCCGCTCCCCAAACCTGGACCCCCGTGCCCGGCCCCCACCTGCCAGCAGCAGCCCTGTCCAGGGGCCGCCCCATGCGGGGGGGTCGCTGCCCCCCGGCCGACGCCCCATGGCCCTGCCCTGCCCGGGGTGGCTGCCGGCCCTGGCCGTGGGGAGCTGAGGGCGGGGGCCCGGCCGGACGCCTGGGTTCTCTGGGGGGCTGTGGCCGCTGCGGGGTCCCGGGCTGAGCGTGGGGCCGAGCGCTGGGTCAGTTTCCCGCTCTTTTCATGGCCCCGGGCCTGGTAAACAACGTCCAGTCAGAGCCGGTTTGCCCGACGGGGTTTCCCAGAAGGGGCTTCCCGCCTTTTCTACGGGGTTTCCCGGGCCAGTGTCTAAAGGCTGCCCCGAACATGGCCTCCGGGCCGCCCATGCGAGTGCAGCCAGGGACGGGCACGGGTCACGGGTCTTCCCTGCAGGCGTCTGTCCGTCCTAGCGATAGACGGGCGAGGGGTCTGACTCCACCTGCCTCCTCAGCGGCAGAGCAAAGGGAGCAGGAGAACATAAGATCGGCCGGACTGGGTCAGACCACGGGTCCATCCAGCCCAGTATCCTGTCTGCCGACAGTGGCCAATGCCAGGTGCCCCAGAGGGAGTGAACCTAACAGGCAATGATCAAGTGATCTCTCTCCTGCCATCCATCTCCACCCTCTGACAAACAGAGGCTAGGGACACCATTCCTCACCCATCCTGGCTGATAGCCATTCCAACCTCCATGAATTTATCCAGTTCTCTTTTAAACCCTGTTATAGTCCTAGCCTTCACAACCTCCTCAGGCAAGGAGTTCCACAAGTTGACTGTGCGCTGTGTGAAGAACTTCCTTTTATTTGTTTTAAACCTGCTGCCCATTCATTTCATTTGGTGGCCCCTAGTTCTTGTATTATGGGAACAAGTAAATAACTTTTCCTTATTCACTTTCTCCACATCACTCATGATTTTATAGACCTCTATCATATCCTCCCTTAGTCTCCTCTTTTCCAAGATGAAAAGTCCTAGCCTCTTTAATCTCTCCTCATATGGGACCCGTTCCAAACCCCTAATTATTTTATTTGCCATTCTCTGAACCTTTTCTAGTGCCAGTATAGCTTTTTTGAGATGAGGAGACCAGATCTCTACGCAGTATTCAAGATGTGGGCGTACCATGGATTTATATAAGGGCAATAAGATATTCTCTGTCTTATTCTCTATCCCTTTTTAATGATTCCTAACATCCTGTTTGCTTTTTTGACTGCCGCTGCACACTGCGTGGATGTCTTCAGAGAACTATCCACGATGACTCCAAGATCTCTTTCCTGATTCGTTGTAGCTAAATTAGCCCCCATCATATTGTAGGTATAGTTGGGGTTATTTTTTCCAACGTGCATTACTTTACATTTATCCACATTAAATTTCATTTGCCATTTTGTTGCCCAATCACTTAATTTTGTCAGATCGTTTTGAAGTTCTTCAGTCTGCTTTGGTCACGGCTCCTGTGGGGTTAGCGGTCACTGTGCAAGGGCGGGGCTAGGCGCTTCCAGGCTCCCAGGCCCCTACTCTAACCACTAGATCCCGCCTCCCCTCCCCTCCCCTCCCAGAGCCCCTCAGGAGTCCTGAAGGCCCTCACCCGGGGAGGGTATCACACTCATTGTGTCCAGTGTGCAGTGACCCTGCATGGTGGGGAGGGGGTAGGTGTGAGCAGGGGGTAGGTGGGAGCAGAGCTGCCCCCCAGCGAGTGCTGCATTGGGGGTGTGCTGCAGAAGCTCCCCTGGGCAGTGGGGGGGGGGTGCAGTGATATCCGAGAGTCTCAAGCAAATCACAGACATTTCTTTTTTATTTCTGAGTAGACGGTGCTGCTCCCCGGAGGGGGGATGGGGGGGATGGGGCCCGGGCGGCGGCTTCTGCTCTCCTGCGGTGAAGGCGAGTGTAGGATTCTGAATGTCTTCATCACCCTGGAAGACAGGAAAGCCAGATCAAGGACTGCACCTGGGAGAGAACCCAGGAGTCCTGGCTCCCAGCCCCCTCTGCTCTAACCCACCAGACCCCACTCCCCTGCTGGGGCCAGAGACAGAACCCAGGAGTCCTGGGTCTCAGCCCCCCCTGCTTTAACCCACCAGACCCCACTCACTTCCCAGAGCCGGGGAGAGAACAGAGGAGTCCTGGCTCCCAGCCCCCCCTGCTCTAACCCACCAGACCCCATTCTCCTGCTGGAGCCAGAGACAGAACCCAGGAGTCCTGGCTCCCAGCCCCCCCCCGCTCTAACCCACGAGACCCCACTCCCCCGCCAGTGCCAGAGACAGAACCCAGGAGTCCTGGCTCCCAGCCCCCCCTGCTCTAACCCACCAGACCTCACTCCCCTGCCAGGGCCAGAGACAGAACCCAGGAGTCCTGGCTCCCAGCCCCCCTGTGACGTTATTGACATAAGCTGGGACCGTATAGATCATTGTTGCAACCAAGGGCCTGCAGTGGCACCAAATCTTGTAGAAAGGGGGTCAAATAAGGTGTCTACGACAAGGTTCTGGTTGCTGGGTATGATGATGCTGTCTGGGTGCACGGATCATTTTTGTATTTAAAGTTATAAGTATCGGCTCTGTCCTGTCTGTATTTCACACTTGGGCTCCGCTTCTGGGGGACACCCCAGACAAGTCGGTGTCAGCTCTGCCTAGGCTGCTCCATGGCCCATTAATGCCCATCAGCTCCACAACCGACCCACTGAGAGAAACAGATACACCTGGTGACTCAGCAAGGCAGGGCCAGGCCTAGGGACAGACTCGGAGGTTTTTCCAGGCCATGTGCTGGGCGGCTTCTCCTTGGGACAAAGAAAGCAGAGCGCACAGGGCAAGAGACTACAAAAAGCTGCGGCAGCTCCTCCATCTTGTCTTCAATCCTGCTTCTGACCCCTGGAGGGACTTTGCTACAAACGGAAACTCTGAACAAAGGACTGAAGGACCCATCCCAGCTGGGGATGTTTGTACTCCAGAGACTTGATTTGAACCTGCAGTTTATTCTATCGCTGCTACAAGCCTGAACCAAGAACTTGGCCATTTCTGGATGTCATTGATTCCATGTAACCAATTCTAGCTCTCATCCAGATCTTTTTCCTTTTATGAATTAACCTTTAGATTTTAGATTCTAAAGGATTGACAACAGCGTGACTTGTGGGTAAGATCTGACTTGTATATTGACCTTTTAATGGGGTATTGGTTTTCATAACCATTCGTCCCCATAACGAGTGGTACTGGTGGGGATACTGGGAAACTGGAGTGTCTGAGGGAATGGCTTGTGTGACTTGTGGTTAGCCAGTGGGGTGAGACCGAAGTCCTCTCTGGATGGCTGGTTTCAGAGTAGTAGCCGTGTTAGTTCTCCTCGGTCTCTCTGGCTGGTTTGGTGCCTTAGAGGTGGAAAGACCCCGGCCTTGGGCTGTAACTGCCCTGCTTGAAGCAGTTTGTCCTGAATTGGCACTCTCAGTTGGGTCCCGCCAGAACCAGCATCGTTACACCCCCCTGCTCCCCTCCCCTCCCACCAGCGGGATAGAACCCAGGAGTCCTGTGGCCGGACACGAAGGCTCCTTACCAAGGTAGGTTTGTTGTCACCGATGCCCTGGTCTGAAGGACAGAGACAGACAGGGTTAGAAACACGACAGTCTCAGAGCGCAGCCCGCCCCCCCCAGCCAAGCAGTGACCCCCCCCCCCCCCTCGGGGCAGCAGGGCCCGTGCGGAGTTAGTGGCAGCAGGCGAAGTACCCAGCTGGGTTAGCGGCTGCAGCCGGCGTGGCACCCAAGGGCTCAGCAGGGGTCCTGGGGCTGGGGTGGGGTCCTTGCACCAGGATGGTGAACCCGGGGGAGGGAGGGAAGGGGAATGCGGAGCATCTGGAAGCGGGGGGGATGACCCCTCGCCCCATCTCCGCGGTTGCCCCCAGAGTTCCCAGCACTAGGGGTGGAGGGCACCCGGAGCCCGTGACACCGACAGCCCAGAGCAGCGACAGGGGATCTGGGACCCAGCCCGGGGGAAGAGAATCCCAAACGGGCTCCTGGAAACTGGGGCTGGCGCGGCTGCGATGTCACTTCCTGTCTGGCCGAGGAGTTTCCCATCATGCCCCTGGGCTTGGCCGTCCATCACTCTTTGGCATGGGGGAGCGGCAGCAGCACTAGCAGCGGTGCAGGCATGTGGCTCGCAGGCCCCGCCCACACAGCTCACAGGCCCCGCCCACACATCTCACAGGCCCCGCCCACACGGCACATGGCATGCGAGGGGCGGGGCTGCTACTTACTGGGGGAGGCCTGGCCTCCGAGGGGCGGGCGCTGCTTGGGCCCCCTGGGGAAACAGCAGACTCTGCGTCACGCCAGGGGGCAGGGGGGGGATTGGGCCATCCCCCACACCAGGGACAGGGGCAGCAACCAGCTGGCTTCCCCAAAACTGCAGACCTGTCCCCCCTCCTCTCGCCTCCCCACGGCCCATCCACCCCCACACACCTACCGAACCCCACAGCCATCCATCCCCCCCACCTCTTTATCCATCCACCCCCCACATGCTCCATGTGCCCCAGACTCAGCCCCTGGCTCTCCCTGTGGGGATGGGTAGCTCTGGGGTGGCTCAAGGCGCTGGGTGACAGCCTGGGCAGAGATTGTTCCCTGGGAGACCTGACACTGTTTCCAAAAGGCATGTGGGGCGAGATCCCATCCTGGGGGGCAGAGAGCTGGAAGGACCCTTCACCATAGAGGCAGCGACAAGCAGAGACCCCGAGGGGCAGAGACCTGGGGCTGGGGGGCAGAGAGTCCGACCCCCTCCAGCACCCAGGGGCAGCTCCCAACCCCCCTACTCACCAGGGCTCGGGGCAGCCCCCAGCCCCAGGGGCCCCCGGTCCCCCTAGCCGTTCCCCTCCAGTTTTGTGGAGCAGGAAGTAGAGCAGGCCCCCGAGCAGCGCCGCCCCGGCCAGTGACCCGATGACGATCCCGACGATGGCTCCGGGTGGCAGGCCTGGGTGTGAAGTTGGCTCTGGAAGAGATTTGGGAGGAGAAAAGGGAGAAAGGGGGGGTGTATCAAGGAGTCCAGTCAAGACCCCACCACCACCCAGCCCCACGGAGGCGAGAGCTACGGTGTCAGCGAACTCCGCCAGGCAGGGGCTGCGCACCCCACCTCGGGCAGCACCAGCTCCTCTGCGGGCAGAAGGGGTGGACGAGACAGCGGGCTGGGGGGGGCAGCGATCTCCCCCCTCCAGCACCTGGCACGAGGAGTCCAGCCGCCCTCGCACCATCTCAGGATCCGCACAGGGACACGCAAGAGCCTTCACGCCCCTGCCCCCCTCTGATGTCAGATGAGCCGACTGCGCAGACACATCTTCCTTCTGCGGCCACTGCCCTGGGCAAGGAGCCGCTGGGAACGGGCCCCAGGGTGATTAGCCAGGGATGGGGCGGCCTGGCAGACACCCCCCAGAGCTCCCAGGGGTCCCCCATTATCCACAGCAGCAGAGTCCCTCTGCCCCCAGTTACCGTGTGTGGGGGTGGAAAACACAAGCAGGCCCCACGGGCCCCTGGAAATTGAGGCACGAGGTGACCACAGCTCCTGGCGTCCCAACAGCGACGGGCACTGGCTCTATGAGGGACTGGGGGGACAACAGGCTCCTGCACCCCCAGATCCCTGTCCCACAGCCCCTGTCAATCTCCGATCCCGCCCGCACTCCCACTGGGGACTGGGCAGCAGCGCTGGACTGAGGCAAGTGGGACCAGGATCAGGTCCAGTGAGCGTGCTCCTGCCCGCAAACAGGGAGGGGAACTGAGGCTGAGAGTCATACGGTGCACGTCAGGGGGCAGGGTTTGCACTAGGGTGTGCAAAGATCTTTGCACAGATCGCACTGCAAGATGGACACCAGTGGCAGGGGAGCAGGGTGTGCTAGAGAGAGGGGACAGCAGCCCATAGACACCTGGGAATGCAGAGGGTGTGGGGGGCCCCAGAGTCTGGGGAGGGAACCACCAGCCAAATACAGAACCTAGATCTCGAGCCCTGGTGGCCCAATCCTGGCCCCATGTGAGGACACACTGATGGGGCTGGGGGAGCATCCCAGACAGGCCCAGCTACCAACGGAGCCAGAGGGAGAAGGGGTGAATCTGCCCCCCAAATACCCCAGCGCTCAAGAGCGGGTGTCACAGCAGCACCGATCACAGACAGGGAGAGGGGCCCTGACACTTCCTGGCACAGATGTGCCTCCAAACCCCCAGCACAAACACCCTTCCCTAACCCAGACTCCCCCTCCCACCAGCATGGGACACCCCCTCCCCACACCCAGCATGGACCCCGCGCCCATCCCTGGAGCAACCCCCCCTCCACTGCCCCCCAGCACCAGCCATTTCCCTCCCCCCAGCGCCGGGGCCACGTCCCAGAGCTCCATGAACAGGGGTTGGGATGGTGCTGCCTGTCCCCGCTGCCCACCCCCACCCCCTGCCTGCAGCCCGTCCTTCCCCGGGCAGAGCCACCAGTGCCAGCTCCCCGGGGCAGCACGACCCAGCTCTGCCATGGAGACGCTTCTCCCCAGGCCGGTTAATGCTCACTCGGGCTGGCAAGGCAGAGATGCCGGGATGGGGGGAGACACTAGGGGGGCCCGGAGAGGTTGTGGTGGGCAGGAGGCAGTGGGGTGGGAGGGCACTGGGATACCAGGATGGGATGGGGGGTGCTAGGGACACCATGGGGAGCTGGAGGGGCTGGGACAGGCAGGGGACACTGCAGACACCAGGACAGGCTGGGGGCACCAGAGACCCTGGGGGCACCAGAGAGGCCGGGGGGACTGGGCCCCCGGAGCCTGACTCCTCCATGCCCAGAGCAGGGTTGATGCAGGCGGCATGAGGGAGAGCTCCCCCACAACACACAGCCCCCCTCACCAGTGTGTGCCCCAAACCCCAGGGGATCTCAGGGTCTCTGGCCCAGCCCTTGGCCCCTTTGCTGCGGCTGCCAGTGAGGGGCTGGATCCCACTCAGGGGCCAGGAACCGAGCTGGGACCCAGCAAATCCATGTCACCCCAGACCCTGAACGGGCACTGGTGGGAACGGCAGGCTCTGGTGGGTGCTGGGAAGCCCAGGGATCCCCCTATGCCCAGTCAGGCTCAATCCCACACTGCTGGCACTGCCAGGGAGAGCCAGAGCCAGGGGGGTAATGGCAGGATGGGGGGGACCCAGGGCCCCACATCTCGGGAGGGGAACCATCTCTCAGGAGACATGGGAGGGACAGGGAGTGGCAGGATGCCCCACGGTGTCTGTGTTTGGGGGCAAGTTCCCCCTGTGACCGAGACTGGCTCCTCCGAAGGGGAGACGCCCAAAATCCAATCACTGAGGTGGGGGTGGGGCGGTGGGGGGGCACTTACCATAGACGCGCAGATTCACTGGGATGGTGAGGAAACCAGGGGTCTGTATCAGCACCGTGTAGTTCCCGGTGTCATTGAGCGTTAACCCCGCGATGTTCAGGGCGCAGTCCGGCCCCACGGTCTCCCGCCCCGTGTGGGCCGGGCCGGGGGTGTGAGGGGGGCTTGTAACTGGACTGTAACTGACGATCCGGCTCTTTTCTTCAGGGGTCGCTGATCGGTGCCAGCTGCAGATCACCAAGTTCTCTGGCGGTGGCTGCGGGGCCAGGCTGACGCCCCCTCCCACCACGGGGCTTGGCGGGGTGATGACGATGGTCACTGGGGTCGGGGTCTGGGCCGGCGCCGGCTGGAGGCAGGAGCCCAGGATGGAGGCTGCAGGGGAAGGAGAGTCTCAGTTGGGCAGCGAGAGGCCGGGGCGCCAGGGGTCAGTCGGGGCCCGGGGGGACCAGCCACCCGGCTACACCCGGCCAGAGAGTGCGCAGCACGGGGCAGACCCTGGGCCGAGCTCCAGCTGTCGCTCCCCATGGAGACGCGGGGTATCCCCAAAGCCGCTGAGAGAGTCAAACATGTGACCTCCCCCGGCTCTGACACCCCCAGGTCAGGGTGGGGTTAGAGCAGGGGGTAAGTGGGGGCTGGCGGCCCCCCCATCCCACTGGGACAGGAAAGAGAGCGGATGAGCGGGGGGGGGGGGGGAGCCCCCTGGGACGCAGCTACGGGCAGGGAAGTCTGGTGAGAAAACGCCCAGGGCCAGAGCCCGGAGGGTGTAAATCGGAGCTGCTCCATGGGACACAATATCCCCCCACGGACACCACTGGGGGGCTGGGCCTGGGGAGAGACAGATAGATAGATAGATAGATAGATAGATAGATAGGTGGGGTGGACGGGGATAGATAGATAGATACAGGTGTGGGGATGGATACAGACAGACAGGCAGGAGGCAGGTATAGTCGGGTGGTCACTGTCTCTGAGGCCGGGATCTGACCAGACACCAAAGAACAATTCACACTCGCCCCCCCCCCCCCCCCGGCCCCCGCTGTCCAGCAGACGGGGCGGGGGCTGGCTGCAGCGGGGAGGGGGGGCGTAGGGGCCCCATCCTGGGACTAGCCCCCCCGAGGGGGGGACACCCCCGCTCCCCAAACCTGCCCCCCCGTGCCCGGCCCCCACCTGCCAGCAGCAGCCCTGTCCAGGGGCCG
Source organism: Emydoidea blandingii (assembly GCA_036785055.1). Taxonomy (NCBI): domain Eukaryota; kingdom Metazoa; phylum Chordata; order Testudines; family Emydidae; genus Emydoidea; species Emydoidea blandingii. Next base: position 24,454,694 of record JAXIVB010000013.1, read on the forward strand.
CCCCATGCGGGGGGGTCCCCACCCCCCGGCCGACGCCCCATGGCCCTGCCCTGCCCGGGGTGGCTGCTGGCCCTGGCCGTGGGGAGCTGAGGGCGGGGGCCCGGCCGGACGCCTGGGTTCTCTGGGGGGCTGTGGCCGCTGCGGGGTCCCGGGCTGAGCGTGGGGCCGAGCGCTGGGTCAGTTTCCCGCTCTTTTCATGGCCCCGGGCCTGGTAAACAACGTCCAGTCAGAGCCGGTTTGCCCGACGGGGTTTCCCAGAAGGGGCTTCCCGCCTTTTCTACGGGGTTTCCCGGGCCAGTGTCTAAAGGCTGCCCCGAACATGGCCTCCGGGCCGCCCATGCGAGTGCAGCCCGGGACGGGCACGGGGCACGGGTCTTCCCTGCAGGCGTCTGTCCGTCCTAGCGATAGACGGGCGAGGGGTCTGACTCCACCTGCTTCCTCACCGGCAGAGCAAAGGGAGCAGGAGACGATACAACACAACACTCACCTTTGTCGTCTGTTCCCCTGAACGCATCGTCTGCTTTCGCCCGTGAGCCCCGGGCACGTCAAGGGGCTCCGTGGAGCTCCTCTCCAGCGGCTTTGCCATGGGCGCGAGGATCGAGGCCCCACGCGCCCGCCGTCACTTTGATCTGGGAAGAAGGCTTTGATAGATTCATAGATTCTAGGACTGGAAGGGACCTCGAGAGGTCATCGAGTCCAGTCCCCTGCCCGCATGGCAGGACCAAATACTGTCTAGACCATCCCTGATAGACACTTATCTAACCTACTCTTAAATAAATCCAGAGATGGAGATTCCACAACCTCCCTAGGCAATTTATTCCAGTGTTTAACCACCCTGACAGTTAGGAACTTTTTCCTAATGTCCAACCTAAACCTCCCTTGCTGCAGTTTAAGCCCATTGCTTCTTGTTCTATCCTTAGAGGCTAAGGTGAACAAGTTTTCTCCCTCCTCCTTATGACACCCTTTTAGATACCTGAAAACTGCTATCATGTCCCCTCTCAGTCTTCTCTTTTCCAAACTAAACAAACCCAATTCTTTCAGCCTTCCTTCATAGGTCATGTTCTCAAGACCTTTAATCATTCTTGTTGCTCTTCTCTGGACCCTTTCCAATTTCTCCACATCTTTCTTGAAATGTGGTGCCCAGAACTGGACACAATACTCCAGTTGAGGCCTAACCAGCGCAGAGTAGAGCAGAAGAATGACTTCTCGTGTCTTGCTCACAACACACCTGTTAATGCATCCCAGAATCACGTTTGCTTTTTTTGCAACAGCATCACACTGTTGACTCATGTTTAGCTTGTGGTCCACTATAACCCCTAGATCCCTTTCTGCCGTACTCCTCCCTAGACAGTCTCTTCCCATTCTGCATGTGTGAAACTGATTGTTCCTTCCTAAGTGGAGCACTTTGCATTTGTCTTTGTTAAACTTCATCCTGTTTACCTCAGACCATCTCTGCAATTTGTCCAGATCATTTTGAATTATGACCCTTTCCTCCAAAGCAGTTGCAATCCCTCCCAGGTTGGTATCATCTGCAAACTTAATAAGTGTACTTTCTATGCCAATATCTAAGCCGTTAATGAAGCTATTAAACAGAGCCGGTCCCAAAACAGACCCCTGCGGAACCCCACTCGTTATGCCTTTCCAGCAGGATTGGGAACCATTAATAACAACTCTCTGAGTACGGTTATCCAGCCAGTTATGCACCCACCTTATAGTAGCCCCATCTAAGTTATATTTGCCTAGTTTATTGATAAGAATATCATGCGAGACTGTATCAAATGCCTTATTAAAGTCTAGGTATGCCACATCCACCGCTTCTCCCTTATCCACAAGGCTCGTTATCCTATCAAAGAAAGCTATCAGATTGGTTTGACACGATTTGTTCTTTACAAATTGTGATACAGCATGGCCAGAGGGCAGCAGGAGAGGGTTAGAAGGGAGCCTTATTCCCTGTAGAGGGAAGAAAGTTTGCTATAGATTAATTAGAGCACCTGAAGCCAATTAAAGCACCTGAAGCCAATTAGAGCACCTGAAGCCAGTCACCTGATAAAAACCCCTGCTTCAATCAGACAGGGGAAGGAGTTGGAGCAGAGTGGATTGGTGTTGGAGCTGTAGTGGGGTGGACACCTGCTCCTGCCCTGAAGGGCTTGAAATCAGCCCTGAAAGGGGGCTGCAGGGGTAATAGGAGCCCTGGAGGGGGCTGAAGGGGTAAAAGCAGCTACTGGGCTGATTGGGGAAGCAGCCGCATCTGGGCCACGCCCCAATCAGGGCCCAGTTGGCCCTATAAAGGCTGGGAGCCAGGAGCAGGGACTCAGTCTCTCTCTGCACTCAGAGAGAAAGGGGCCTGGCTGCAGGGAGCAGAGACAGGGCACCTGAGTGGAGCAGGCCTGGGGACAGGCTGAGGAGCTCCAGCCTGGAAAGCCCCAGGCTGCGGCCTAGCAGAAGGCCAAGGGGTACTGGGGGTTGCAGAGGGCAGCCCAGGGCTAGGCCAAGGCAGCGGGTCCAAACCCCCCTTGCCAGTGATGAGTGGCTGATACTGCAGTCTGCCCCAGGGCGCGGGGCTAGACGATAACGGGCAGTAGCCGTATACTGAGGTGAGGTGGGAATAGTGGGTGGGGGTTCCCTGGGGAGGGGAGACCCTAAGACTGAGGGGTTACTGCCAGGGGGCAGCACCCCAGGTAAAAGGACACCGGGGTCCAGGGAGGGACACGGGGGCCAGAGGACAGGCGGATCCCTGGCCTGCAGAGGGTGCTCTGGAGCTAATTCCCAGAGTCACCAGCAGGAGGCGCCGCAGGGATGAGTCCCACTCCCCTACAGAGCAGAGCGCAGTCTGGAGGTGTTGGAGCAGAGAATAGTTTGGAGAAGTGCTGCGGTGGGCTAAGACCACCAAGACCCTAGGTACAGGGGCACCTGGCTTGTGCAGAGGGAGGGCAGGAAGCCCCCACAAGCTGAAGGGCAGGAGAGGGAAGTAGCCCAGGGGAAGGAACCGCTAGTTCAAGTGGTTTACCGCTATCCCTAGGGCCCCTGGGCTGGGACCTGGAGTAGAGGGCGGGCCCAGGTTCCTCCTTCTCCACTCCCCTCCTCTAGGACACTCGTGGGGCAGTTAATACCCCAGTTCAGGGGCAAGAAATGGTGCCCTGAACCCCCCCCAAGAAGAGAGAGTGCAAGACCCATCTTAGTAGTGCCAGCAATTTGCCACAAAATCCATGCTGGCTATTCCCTATCACCTTCCAAGTGTTTGCAGATGATTTCCTTAATTACTTGCTCCATTATCTTCCCTGGCACAGAAGTTAAACTAATTGGTCTGTAGTTTCCTGGGTTGTTTTTATTTCCCTTTTTATAGATGGGCACTATATCTGCCCTTTTCCAGTCTTCTGGAATCTCTCCTGTCTCCCATGATTTTCCAAAGATAATAGCTAGAGGCTCAGATACCTCCTCTATTAGCTCCTTGAGTATTCTAGGATGCATTTCATCAGGCCCTGGTGACTTGCAGGCATCTAACTTTTCTAAGTGATTTTTAACTTGTTCTTTTTTTATTTTATCTTCTAAACCTACCCCCTTGCCATTAGCATTCACTAGGTTAGGCATTCCTTCAGACTTCTCGGTGAAGACCGAAACAAAGAAGTAATTGTCAGTGCAACGCCCAGCACAACGGGGGCTGGCCCCAGACTCGGGGTGGCACCGGGACCGTGTGTGTGTCCCTCTGGGGGGGTATTTGCTCTGTGTCCCCTGCCCTGGGGAGGGGGAACAGGGGTTCAGATCCACCCCACTGCTCCCCTCCAGGGAGCACAGCTGACCCCTAGCCTGGGAACCCCCCTGAACCTGCTGCTGCTGGGGCACCCGGAGCTCTCAGTCCCACAGCGACACCCCGTGGCCAGCGGGGGAATGGGCACGAGGGGGGGATGGCAGCACCCAGGGCATGGGGTTCATGCTGTGTCCCTCCTGCATCATCTAGCGGGGTTCCCCATCTCACCCCAGAGCAGGCCCTGTGTTCACCTAATGCAACTCCTGGGGAACAGGGTGTCTATCCCCAGCTCTGGGAGGGGAGTGGGGGCGAGTGGGTTGGACCCAGGGGTCTGGGGGCTCTGGGAATCGGCCCAAAAGTCACCGTTCTGCAGGAGGAGGTGACACTGAGATGTGGTGGTTTTGCCAATGGTGGGGTTAAAGGTCGGAGGTCGGGTCCAGTGACCCAGGGTCAAAGATCCTGGCCCTGGTAGGTGTTGGGGTCACACCCAGGGGTCACGGCTCCTGTGGGGTCAGAGGTCACCGTGCAAGGGCAGGACCAGGAGCTCCCAGGCTCCCAGCCCCCTGCTGTAACCACTAGATCCCCCCCCCCCCCCTCCGCTCAGGAGTCCTGACGGCCCTCACCCAGGGAGGGTATCGCACTCATTGTGTCCAGTGGGCAGTGACCCTGCATGGTGGGGAGGAGGTAGGTGGGACAGGAGCTGCCCCCCAGCGAGTGCTGCATTGGGGGGGGTGCTGCAGAAACTCCTCTGGGCGGTGGGAGGGGGGGGGTGCAGTGATACCCGAGAGTCTCAAGCAAATCACAGACATTTTTTTTTTATTTCCGAGTAGACGGTGCCGCTCTCCGGGGGGGCTGGGGCCCGGGCGGCGGCTTCTGGTCTCCTGCAGTGAAGCAAGTGTAGAATTCTGAATGTCTTCCTCACCCTGGAAGAGAAGAAAGCCAGATCAAGGACTGCACCAGGGAGAGAACCCTGGAGTCCTGGCTCCCAGCCCCCCCTGCTCTAACCCACCAGACCCCACTCCCCTGCCTGGGCCAGAGACAGAACCCAGCCCCCCCGCCCCCACTCTAACCCACCAGCCCCCACTCCCCTCCCAGAGCCGGGGAGAGAACCCAGGAGTCCTGGCTCCCAGCCCCCCTGTGACGTTATTGACATAAGCTGGGACCGTATAGATCATTGTTGCAACCAAGGGCCTGCAGTGGCACCAAATCTTGTAGAAAGGGGGTCAAATAAGGTGTCTAGGACAAGGTTCTGGTTGCTGGGTATGATGATGCTGTCTGGGTGCACGGATCATTTTTGTATTTAAAGTTATAAGTATCGGCTCTGTCCTGTCTGTATTTCACACTTGGGCTCTGCTTCTGGGGGACACCCCAGACAAGTCGGTGTCAGCTCTGCCTAGGCTGCTCAATGGCCCATTAATGCCCATCAGCTCCACAACCAACCCACTGAGAGAAGCAGAGACACCTGGTGACTCAGCAAGGCAGGGCCAGGCCTAGGGACAGACTCGGAGGTTTTTCCAGGCCATGTGCTGGGCGGCTTCTCCTTGGGACAAAGAAAGCGGAGCCCACATGGCAAGAGACTACAAAAACCTGCGGCAGCTCCTCCATCTTGTCTTCAATCCTGCTTCTGACCCCTGGAGGGACTTTGCTACAAACGGAAACTCTGAACAAAGGACTGAAGGACCCATCCCAGCTGGGGATGTTCCAGAGACTTGATTTGAACCTGCAGTTTGTTCTATCGCTGCTACAAGCCTGAACCAAGAACTTGGCCATTACTGGATGTCATTGATTCCATGTAACCAATTCTAGCTCTCATCCAGATCTTTTTCCTTTTATGAATAAACCTTTAGATTTTAGATTCTAAAGGATTGGCAACAGCGTGATTTGTGGGTAAGATCTGACTTGTATAGTGACCTGGGTCTGGGGCTTGGTCCTTTGGGATCGGGAGAACCTTTTTTTCTTTTACTGGGGCATTGGTTTTCATAACCATTCGTCCTCATAACAAGTGGCACTGGTGCTGATACTGGGTCCCGCCAGAACCAGCATCGTTACACCCCCCTGCTTCCCTCCCCTCCCAGCAGCAGGATAGAACCCAGGAGTCCTGTGGCCGGACACAAAGGCTCCTTACCAAGGTAGGTGTATTGTCACCGACGCCCTGGTCTGAAGGACAGAGACAGGAGACAGACGGGGTTAAAAACACGACAGTCCCGGGGTGCAGCCCCCCCCCCAGCCAAGCATTGACACCCCCCTCTCCGGGGGCAGCAGGGCCCGTGGGGAGTTAGTGGCAGCAGGCGAAGCACCAGCTGGGTTAGCGGCTGCAGCCGGCGTGGCCCCCAAGGGCTCAGCAGGGATCCTCAGGGTGGAACCTGGGAGGTGCAGGGGGGGGGGGGAAGGGTGAGCGGGGGGGATGGGGAGGGAATAAGTAGGGAACCCCTTGGCCACGTGACCCCAGCCTCTGTCTCCGCGGTGCTGCCCCAGGTTCCCAGCGCCAGCCGCGCGGGTTGAGTTGGGGAGCAAGTGGGGGTTGAGGGAGGGAAGGGGGTGGGGGGATGGGATAAGCAGGGAATCCCAGGCCCAAGTGACCCCTCACCCCATCTCCGCGGTTGCCCCCCATGTTCCCCGCACCGGGGGTGGGGGGGCACCCAGAGCCTGGGACACCCACAGCCCAGAGCAGCGACGGGGGATCTGGGACCCAGCCCGGGGGAAGAGAATCCCAGACGGGCTCCTGGAAACTGGGGCTGGCGTGGCCGCGATGTCACTTCCTGTCTGGCCGGGGAGTTTCCCATCATGCCCCTGGGCTTGGCCGTCCATCACTCTTTGGCATGGGGGAGCGGCAGCAGCACTAGCAACGGTGCAGCCATGTGGCTCGCAGGCCCCGCCCACACGGCTCACAGGCCCCGCCCACACGGCACATGGCATGCAGCGGAAAGGGGCGGGGCTGGCCTCCGACGGGCGGGCGCTACTTGGGCCCCCTGGGGAAACAGCAGACTCCGTGTGATGGCGGTGGGGGGGGAGGAGGGAATTGGCCACCCCCCACACCACGGACAGGGGCAGCAACCAGCCGGCATCCCAAAACTGCAGACCTGTCCCCCCTCCTCTCGCCTCCCCACGGCCCATCCACCCCCACACACCTACCGAACCCCACAGCCATCCATCCTCCCCACCTCTCTATCCATCCACTCCCCACATGCACCCATCTGTCCCACACCCACCCAAACCCATGTCCATCCCTCCCCACACACCCATTCATTCCCCCCACTCTATCCAGCCACCCAACCAACCCCATGTCCATTCATCCTCCCCTACACATACCCATCCCTCCCTCCCTCTCCCCCCACACTCCCCCTCTCTTTCTCTTGCCTCTTCCCCCCAGACCCCCACAGTGGGGGCTGCTCCCCCCTAGGATGTGCCCCAGACTCAGCCCCTGGCTCTCCCTGTGGGGATGGGTAGCTCTGGGGTGGCTCAGGGCGCTGGGTGCCAGCCTGGGCAGGGATTGTTCCCTGGGAGACCTGACACTGTTTCCAAGTGGCGTGTGGGGCGAGATCCCATCCTGGGGGGCAGAGAGGTGGAAGGACCCTTCACCACAGAGCGAGCGACAAGAAGAGACCCTGAGGTGCAGAGATCTGGGGCTGGGGGGCAGAGAGACCGACCCCCTCCAGCACCCAGGGGCAGCTCCCAACCCCCCTACTCACCAGGGCTCGGGGCAGCCCCCAGCACTAGGGGCCCCCGGTCCCGTGAACCGTTCCCCTCCAATTTTGCGGAGCAGGAAGTAGAACAGGCCCCCGAGCAGCGCCGCCCCGGCCAGCGACCCGATGACGATCCCGGCGATGGCTCCGGGTGGCAGGCCTGGGGGTGAAGTTGGCTCTGGAAGAGATTTGGGAGGAGAAAAGGGAGAAAGGTGGGGTGTATCAGGGAGTCCAGTGAAGACCTTCCCCCCCGCCCAGCCCCACGCAGACGAGAGCTATGGTGTCAGCGAACTCCGCCGGGCAGGGGCTGCGCACCCCACCTCGGGCAGCACCAGCTCCTCTGCGGGCAGAAGGGGTGGACGGGACAGCGGGCTGGGGGGGGCAGCGCTCTCCCCCCTCCAGCACCTGGCACGAGGAGTCCAGCCGCCCTCGCACCATCTCAGGATCCGCACAGGGACACGCAAGAGCCTTCACGCCCCTGCCCCCCTCTGATGTCAGATGGGCCGACTGCGCAGACTCATCTTCCTTCTGCAGCCACTTCCCTGGGCAAGGAGCCGCTGGGAACGGGCCCCAGGGTGATTAGCCAGGGATGGGGTGGCCTGGCAGACACCCCCCAGAGCTCCCAGGGGTCCCCCAGCATCCACAGCAGCAGGGCTCCCTCTACCCCCAGTTACCATGTGTGTGGGGGTGTGGAAAACACAAACAGGCCCCACGCGCCCCTGGAAATTGAGGCACAAGGTGACCACAGCTCCTGGCGTCCCAACAGCGACGGGCACTGGCTCTGTGGGGGCACCGGGGGGCAACGGGTTCCTGCACCCCCAGATCTCCTGCCCCCACAGCCCCCGTCAATCTCCCGATCCCGCCCGCACTCCCACTGGGGACTGGGCAGCAGCGCTGGACTGGGCCAAGTGGGACCAGGATCAGGTCCAGTGAGCGTGCTCCTGCCCGCAAACAGGGAGGGGAACTGAGGCCGAGAATCACACGGTGAGAACCAGGGGGTGGGGTTTGCACTAGGGTATGCGAAGATTTTTGCACTGATCGCACTGCAAGATGGACGCCAGCGGCAGGGGAGCAGGGTGTGCTAGAGAGAGGGGACAGCAGCCCACAGACACCTGGGGATGCAGAGGGTGTGGGGGGCCCCAGTGTCTGGGGAGGGAACCACCAGCCGAATACAGAACCTTGATCTCGAGCCCCGGTGGCCCGATCCTGGCCCCAGGTGAGGACACACGGATGGGGCTGGGGGAGCGTCCCGGAGAGGCCCAGCTCCCAACGGAGCCAGAGGGAGACGGGGTGAATCTGGCCCCAAATACCCCAGCGCTCAAGAGCGGGTGTCACAGCAGCACCGATCACACACAGGGAGAGGAGCCCTGACACTTCCTGGCACAGATGTGCCTCCGAACCCCCAGCACAGACACCCTTCCCCAACCCGGACTCCCCCTCCCCACACCAGCATGGACCCCACTCCCCACACCCAGCATGGACCCCACTCCCATCCCTGGAGCAACCCCCCCTCCACTTCCCCCCAGGACCAGCCATTTCCCTCCCCCCAGCGCCGGGGCCACGTCCCAGAGCTCCATGAACAGGGGTTGGGATGGTGCTGCCTGTCCCCGCTGCCCACCCCCACCCCCCCGCCTACAGCCCGTCCTTCCCCGGGTAGAGCCACCAGTGCCAGCTCCCCGGGGCAGCACGACCCAGCTCTGCCATGGAGACGCTTCTCCCCAGGCCGGTTAATGCTCACTCGGGCTGGCAAGGCAGAGATGCCGGGATGGGGGAAGACACTAGGGGGGCCCGGAGAGGCTGTGGTGGGCAGGAGACAGTGGGGTGGGAGGGCACTGGGATACCAGGATGGGATGGGGGGTGCCAGGGACACCCTGGGGAGCTGGAGGGGCTGGGAGAGGCAGGGGACACTGCAGACACCAGGACAGGCTGGGGGCACCAGAGACCCTGGGGGCACCAGAGAGGCTGGGGGGACTGGGCCCCCGGAGCCTGACTCCTCCGTGCCCAGAGCAGGGTTGATGCAGGCGGCATGAGGGAGAGCTCCCCCCACAACACACAGCCCCCCTCACCAGTGTGTGCCCCAAACCCCAGGGGATCTCAGGGTCTCTGGCCCAGCCCTTGGCCCCTTTGCTGCAGCTGCCAGTGAGGGGCTGGATCCCACTCAGGGGCCAGGAACCGAGCTGGGACCCAGCAAATCCATTTCACCCCAGACCCTGAACGGGCACTGGTGGGAACGGCAGGCTCTGGTGGGTGCTGGGAAGCCCAGGGATCCCCCTATGCCCAGTCAGGCTCAATCCCACACTGCTGGCACTGCCAGGGAGAGCCAGAGCCAGGGGGGTAATGGCAGGATGGGGGGACCCAGGGACCCACATTTCTGGGGGGCACCATCTCCCAGGAGAAGCAGGGGGCAGGGAGTCCCAGGCTACCCCACGGTGTCTGTGTTTGGGGGCGGGTTCCCCCCATATCCCAGCCAGGCTCATCCCCGGGGGAGACGCCCAGTGGGACGGAGGTTGTGGGGGTGGACACGGCCTGGGATCAGCGCAGGTCCTGGGGTTGGCACTTACCAGAGACGCGCAGAACCACCGTGATGGAGCGGACAGGGTTAGTGGCGGTAGGTATCAGCACCGTGTAGTTCCCGGTGTCATTGAGTGTTAACCCCGCGATGTTCAGGGCGCAGCCTGGCCCCAATGTCTCCCGCCCCGTGTGGGCCGAGCCGTTGGTCTGATTGGGGTTTGGATATTGGAAGTAACTGAGGATCAGGCTGTTTCCATCAGTCACGGTCGCTGATCGGAACCAGCTGCAGTACAGGAAGCCCTGTGGCGGTGGCTGTGGGGCCAGGCTGACGTCCCCTCCCACCACAGGGCTCGACGGGGTGATGACAATGGTCACTGGGGTCTGGGCTGGCGCCGGCTGGAGGCAGGAGCCCAGGACGGAGGCTGCGGGGGAAGGAGAGTCTCAGTTGGGCAGCGAGAGGCCAGAGTGCGGGGGGTCAGTCGGGACCTGGGGGGACGCGACCAGCGAGTGCCCACCCAGGGGGGACCAGCCGCCCGGCTACACCCAGCCAGAGAGCACGGGGCAGACCCTGGGCCGGTCTGGGCCGAGCTCCAGCTGTCGCTCCCCATGGAGACGGGGGGTATCCCCAAAGCCGCTCAGAGAGTCAAACATATGATCTCCCCCGGCTCAGACACCCCCAGGTCAGGGTGGGGTTAGAGCGGGGGGTAAGTGGGGGCTGGCGGCCCCCCCATCCCACTGGGACAGGAAAGAGAGGAGATGAGCGGGGGGGGGGAGAGCCCCCTGGGACACAGCTACGGGCAGGGAAGTCTGGTGAGAAAACGCCCAGGGCCAGAGCCCGGAGGGTGTAAATCGGAGCTGCTCCATGGGACACAATATCCCCCCACGCACACCACTGGGGGGCTGGGCCTGGGGACAGACAGATAGATAGATAGAATGTATGGGGATAGATAGATAGATAGATGGGGTGGATGGGGATAGATAGATAGATAGATAGATAGATAGATAGATAGAGAGGGTGTATGGGGATAGATAGATAGATAGAGCGGGTGTATGGGGATAGATAGATAGATAGATAGATAGATAGATAGATAGATAGATAGATAGATAGATAGAGGGGGTGTATGGGGATAGATAGATAGATAGATAGATAGATTAGATAGATAGATAGATAGAGGGGGTGTATGGGGATAGATAGATACATAGATAGATGGGGTGGATGGGGATAGATAGATAGATAGATAGATAGAGTGGGTGGATGGGGATAGATAGATAGATAGATAGAGGGGGTGTGTGGGGATAGATAGAGGGGGTGTGTGGGGATAGATAGATAGATAGATAGATAGATAGAGGGGGTGTATGGGGATAGATAGATAGATAGATAGATAGATAGAGGGGGTGTATGGGGATAGATAGATACATAGATAGATGGGGTGGATGGGGATAGATAGATAGATAGATAGAGCGGGTGGATGGGGATAGATAGATAGATAGATAGAGGGGGTGTGTGGGGATAGATAGAGGGGGTGTGTGGGGATAGATAGATAGATAGATAGATAGATGGGGTGGACGGGGATAGATAGATAGATAGATAGATAGAGCGGGTGGATGGGGATAGATAGATAGATAGATAGATAGAGGGGGTGTGTGGGGATAGATAGAGGGGGTGTGTGGGGATAGATAGATAGATAGATAGATAGATAGATAGATGGGGTGGACGGGGATAGATAGATAGATAGATAGATAGATAGATGGGGTGGACGGGGATAGATAGATAGATGGATGTGTGGGGATGGATACAGGCAGGAGGCAGGTACAGGCGGGTGGTCGCTGTCCCTGAGGCCGGGGTCCCACCACACAACAATTCACACTCGCCCCCCCCCTTCCCCCGGCCCCAGCTGTCCGGTAGATGGGGCGGGGGCTGGCTCCTGGGGGGCCGCAGGGGCCCAATCCTGGGACTAGCCCCCCCGAGGGGGGACCCCCCCCGCTCCCCAAACCTGCCCCCCCGTGCCCGGCCCCCACCTGCCAGCAGCAGCCCTGTCCAGGGGCCGCCCCATGCGGGGGGGTCCCCGCCCCCCGGCCGACGCCCCATGGCCCTGCCCTGCCCGGGGGGGCTGCCGGCCCTGGCCGTGGGGAGCTGAGGGCGGGGGCCCGGCCGGACGCCTGGGTTCTCTGGGGGGCTGTGGCCACTGCGGGGTCCCGGGCTGAGCGTGGGGCCGAGCGCTGGGTCAGTTTCCCGCTCTTTTCATTGCCCCGGGCCTGGTAAACAACGTCCAGTCAGAGCCGGTTTGCCCGATGGGGTTTCCCAGAAGGGGCTTCCCGCCTTTTCTACGGGGTTTCCCGGGCCAGTGTCTAAAGGCTGCCCCGAACATGGCCCCCGGGCCGCCCATGCGAGTGCAGCCCGGGACGGGCGCGGGTCACGGGTCTTCCCTGCAGGCGTCTGTCCGTCCTAGCGATAGACGGGCGAGGGGTCTGACTCCACCTGCCTCCTCACCGGCAGAGCAAAGGGAGCAGGAGAACATAAGAACGGCCGGACTGGGTCAGACCACGGGTCCATCCAGCCCAGTGTCCTGTCTGCCGACAGTGGCCAATGCCAGGTGCCCCAGAGGGAGTGAACCTAACAGGCAATGATCAAGTGATCTCTCTCCTGCCATCCATCTCCACCCTCTGACAAACAGAGGCTAGGGACACCATTCCTCACCCATCCTGGCTGATAGCCATTCCAACCTCCATGAATTTATCCAGTTCTCTTTTAAATCCTGTTATAGTCCTAGCCTTCACAACCTCCTCAGGAAAGGAGTTCCACAAGTTGACTGTGCGCTGTGTGAAGAAGAACTTCCTTTTATTTGTTTTAAACCTGCTGCCCATTAATTTCATTTGGTGATCCCTAGTTCTTGTATTATGGGAATAAGTAAATAACTTTTCCTTATTCACTTTCTCCACACCACTCATGATTTTATAGACCTCTATCATATCCCCCCTTAGTCTCCTCTTTTCCAAGATGAAAAGTCCTAACCTCTTTAATCTCTCCTCATATTGGACCAGTTCCAAACCCCTAATCATTTTAGTTGCCCTTCTCTGAACCTTTTCTAATGCCAGTATATCTTTTTTGAGATGAGGAGACCACATCTGTACGCAGTATTCAAGATGTGGGCGTACCATGGATTTATATAAGGGCAATAAGATATTCTCCATCTTATTCTCTGTCCCTTTTTTAATGATTCCTAACATCCTGTTTGCTTTTTTGACTGCCGCTGCACACTGCGTGGACGTCTTCAGAGAACTATCCACGATGACTCCAAGATCTCTTTCCTGATTCGTTGTAGCTAAATTAGCCCCCAACATATTGTATGTATAGTTGGGGTTATTTTTTCCAATCTGCATTACTTTACATTTATCCACATTACATTTCATTTGCCATTTTCTTGCCCAATCACTTAGTTTTGTGAGAGCTTTTTGAAGTTCATCACAGTCTGCTTTGGTCTTAACTATCTTGAGCAGTTTAGTATCATCTGCAAACTTTGCCACCTCACTGTTTACCCCTTTCTCCAGATCATTTATGAATAAGTTGAATAGGATTGGTCCTAGGACTGACCCTTGGGGAACACCACTAGTTACCCCTCTCCATTCTGAGAATTTACCATTTATTCCTACTCTTTGTTCCCTGTCTTTTAACAAGTTCTCAATCCATGAAAGGACCTTCCCTCTTATCCCATGACAGCTTAATTTACATAAGAGCCTTTGGTGAGGGACCTTGTCAAAGGCTTTCTGGAAATCTAAGTACACTATGTCCACTGGATCTCTTGTCCACATGTTTGTAGACCCCTTCAAAGAACTCTAATAGATTAGTAAAACACGATTTCCCTTTACAGAAACCACGTTGACTTTTGCCCAACAAGTTATGTTCTTCTATGTGTCTGACAATTTAAGGGTATGTCTACACTACGGGATTAATCCGAATTTAGATAATTCGAATTTGGGAAACAGGTTGTATAAATTCGATTGTGCGCGGCCACACTAAGCACATTAATTCGGTTTTTAACCACATTAATTCGGTGGTGTGCGGCCACACTACCCCATTAATTTAACCACATTAATTCGGTGGTGTGCGGCCACACTAACCCTAATTCGAATTAACAAAATTGATTTTGGCGCTACTCCGCTCGTCGAGGTGGAGTACAGAAATCGATTTTAAGTGCCCTTTAATTCGAATTAACTGGCTCTGTAGTGTGGACGGGTGAAGGGTTAATTCGGATTAACGCTGCTAAATCCGAATTAAAGTCGTAGTGTAGACCAGGCCTTATTCTTTACTATTGTTTCAACTAATTTGCCTGGTACTGACGTTAGACTTACCGGTCTGTAATTGCCGGGATCACCTCTAGAGCCCTTTTTAAATATTGGCGTTACATTAGCTATCTTCCAGTCGTTGGGTACAGAAGCCGATTTAAAGGACAGGTTACAAACCATAGTTAATAGTTCCGCAACTTCACATTTGAGTTCTTTCAGAAGATACAATACAACACTTATCTTTGTCATCTGTTCCCCTGAACGCATCGTCTGCTTTTGCCCATGAGCCCCAGGCACGTCAAGGGGCTCCATGGATCTCCTCTCCAGAGGCTTTGCCATGGGCCCGAGGATCGAGGCCCCATGCGCCCGGCGCCGCTTTGATCTGGGAAGAAGGCTTTGATAGATCTGTTTGTAGGGCTGAGTTTGGGGGCAATCACTGTATTGCGCAATTTCGCTGTTTATTACCCTTCTTGTTTGTCCCGCTCTTTGCTCTAAACCCTTCGATACACTTGATTTCATTTTCCCTTGACTGGGGTCCTCATTATTTTGGGCGGGAGGGGTCCTCGCTGCAGGAGAAGGGATCCTACCAGACAGGGAGGTTGAACCTAGGGAGACAGAAAGCACAAGGGTCTCTTGTCTTAACACGCACACACTCCTCCTTTGTCTGTCAGTCCTTTCCCCCCTAACCGAGGATCGGTCCATCAATGGCCATTAGCCAGGCTGGGCAGGGATGGTGCCATAACCTCTCTTTGCCAGGAGCTGGGAATGGGCGACGGGGGATGATCACTGGATGGTTCCCTGTTCTGTTCCTTCCCATCGGGGCACCTGGCACTGGCCACGTTTCAAAGACAGGACACTGGGCTAGATGGACCTTTGCTCTGACCCATTCTGGCCGCTCTTATGTTCAGTGCCGGGGCTCGGGGATCTCTCAGGGGACCCCGCACGCTGTGGCTGGCGCAGGCACTGGCACCAGTGCAAACACGCCCAGATGGGACCGGCAGAGTGTCACACTCAGCACAGGTGTGTCAGCACGGGGGGCCACACTCACAGAGACACTCGCCCAGTCTGGGTCTGTGCAGCACCCGTATCTCAGTCTGGGGGGCCGGGCAGGGCAGGACCTGGCGCAATGGGGCCCTGATCTCAGTCTGGGGGGCTGGGCAGGGCAGGACCTGGCACGATGGGGCCCTGATCTCAGTCTGGGGGGCTGGCCAGGGTAGGGCCTGGTGCGATGGGGCCCCGATCTCAGTCACGGGGGCTGAGCAGCGCCAGGCGTGACGGGGCCCTGATCTCGCTCGGGGTCTGGGCACCAATGGCGCGCTGGGCCCCGATCCGGCGGGGTCTCTAGGCGCTCTGTGACACACACATTCGTGCTGTACCTGGCAGCCCCCGTGCCCCAGTGACGCCCAGAGGCTGCCCAGGCCCAGACTCGCCTGGGATGGTTCTGTGCTGAGTCACACACGGGCACGGTGCTGTCGGGGTGGGAGGGGCCCTGCACTGGGCGGGGGGTGAGAATCTTCCCCCCGCCCCCGGCTGGGGGCCCTGGGGTTTTGTTTCCAGGGAACCGGAGGGGTGGGGGGTTTCCTCCCATTTCAGTTCCCATAAACTGCCCCCCCACCCCCAATGCGTGATGTCTCTGAGCCCAAACCTCACCCGCTACAAATAGGATCCAGCCCCAAACCCCGGGTGACCCTGCCACCCCACCCCCAGCCCTCTGGGTGTCCCCAGCTCTGCAGACCCCAGGCCCCCCAGGCACCACCTGGGCAGCCCAGCCCCCCTGGGTGCCCCCTTAGCCCCTGAGTGCACCCCTGGGGCACCCACTGCCCCTCATGCCCCCTGCAGTCGTCCCACCCCTCGCTGAAGGAGCCAGCGCCAGCTGGGGGCTGGCCCCAGACTCCGGGTGGCACCAGGACCGTGTGTGTGTGTGTGTGTGTCCCTCTGGGGGGGTATTTGCTCTGTGTCCCCTGCCCTGGGGGGGGGGGGAACAGGGGTTCAGATTCACCCCACTGCTCCCCTCCAGGGAGCACAGCTGACCCCTAGCCTGGGAAGCCCCCTGAACCCCCCTGAACCTGCTGCTGCTGGGGCACCCGGAGCTCACAGTCCCACAGCGCCACCCAGCGGCCAGCGGGGCAATGGGCACGAGGGGGGGATGGCAGCACCCAGGGCATGGGGTTCATGCTGTGTCCCTCCTGCATCATCTAGCGGGGTTCCCCACTCACCCCAGAGCAGGCCCTGTGTTCCCCTAATGCAACTCCTGGGGAACAGGGTGTCCTGGGACTCCTGGGTTCTGTCCCCGGCTCTGGGAGGGAAGTGGGGTCTGGTGGGTTAGACCCAGGTGGGTCTGGGGGCCAGGACTCCTGGGTTCTATCCCCGGCTCTGGGAGGGAAGTGGGGTCTGGTGGGTTAGACCCAGGTGGGTCTGGGGGCCAGGACTCCTGGGTACTATTCCAACTCTCGGTTTCATTTCCCGTAGCTGGGGGGTGCCTGGGGTGCCAGGAAGGCTCTGGAATGGGGAAGCCCTGGGGCACTGCACACTCTGGGAATCGGCCCAAAAGTCACCGTTCTCCACTAATCCTTCCTGCTCGGTTCCCGTCAGAATCGTCAGGGTGACAGGACAATGGGTCCCCCCCCCGCTGGGCCAAACCGCAGCCAATGGGCACCGGGACGGCAGCCGCTGGGGTATAAAGGCTGCGGCAGCCCCAAGACAGCGCTGCTGAAATGGACCGACTCCTGTGCCTGTTCCTGCTGCTGTCTGTAACAATCACAGCCTGCTCGCCCCATGTGCCAGGTGAGAGGGGATGGGGGTACCTGTATAACCAGCCCCCACACCCCACCCCAAGCCAGTTGCACCTCAGCACCGGGCAAGGGGTCCCTGTATAAACGGCCCCTGTGCCCCACCCCAGAGGGGCCGCATCTCAGCACCGGGCGTTTAGCTTCCCTTCTCCTGTCTGACGCAGGTGGTGGACACGGAGCGGAGGGGGAGCTGAACCCAGTCAGACGGCGCGCGACCGGAGCAGGGCTCTGTGAGTGCTCAGGTCAGTGTCCCCTGCCATGGGGTGAAGTTGAGTGGGGGAGGAGCCACACACACATACACATGTGATGTCTCCTGTCATTTCAGGCTGGTCGGGATCCAAGCGCCAGCTCGGAGACCTCGGGGATGGGGCCAGACACAATGGGCTGTGCCCCTGTGACGGCATCGTCCCCCATGGCCAAGGCAGGGGTGAGAGCCGCTCCCAGCGTCAGGGGTGGGGGAGCAAGGCCAGAGAATGGGATCTGCTAACGGGGCGGGGTCAGGGTTAGGGGCTAGTAATGACAGAGGCAGAGAACGGCATCAGGGAACGAGGGAAGGGGATTTGAGTCTCATCACAGGGGGCAAGGAATGGGGTTTAGGACTGAGGTGGAGGGGGGCAAGGATTGGGGGATGGGATTGAGGGGAAGAGGGGAGGAATTGGGGTCTGGTAACGGGGTGCAGAGAATGGAGTGTAGGATGGGGTGGGGTGCAGGGATTGGGTCTGGTAACAGGGTGCAGAGAATGGGGTTGGGGATGAGGTAGGGGTTGAGATTGGGATCTGACACTGAGGGGAAGAGAGGATGGATTGGGGTCTGGTAATGGGGGGCAGAGAGGAGGTTTGAGATTGGGATGGATGCAGGGATTGGGGTCTGGCATGGAGAGGGGGTCTGGGGTCTAGCTGGGGGAGGGGCAGGAGACACCCCTGCTAAGTCCCCCCCCGTCTCTCCCGCAGGGCGTCACCCCCAGGGCCGGGGCAGACGGAGCCAGCACCACAGGCGCAGACGGCAGCGGTGCCGCGAGATCCCGAGCCGATGCCGGCAGCTGGGCCTGGCCAAGGGGCTGCTGCTGCCCCTCTAGCTGCCCGTCCCCGGGGCCCTGAGCGGAGCCAGTGGGGGGCGTCGCCTTTCGCCCCGTCAATAAAAACCCAGCTCGAGGGGACGCTCCCGTCTGGTGTCCGTGTGCGGCTCCTTCACCCCTGACCTCTGACCCCACGGCCGGGGTCAAAATCGCCCCCTGACACCTCCCCCCGGGGCCCTGCACCAACCCCTCCCCCGCTCCTGGGGGCAGCACGGGGGGGGGCATCTTCTCTCCCTGCGGGGCGTTAACCCTGGAGCCTAGTGATGGTGGCTGGGGTCAGCCAAGGGCACGAGGAGGGAGGGGCCTGGGGTGTCCCGACCAGGGGGGCTGGGGGGAGAGAGGGGGAGGGGAGCCCCCCACTGCCAGCACAGGGTCTGGGTGGGGCCAGAGGAGGTGACGGTTTTGTCACGGGGTTAAAGGTCAAAGGTCGTGGCCCTGGTCGGGGTTGCGGTCCCACCCAGGCGTCACGGCTCCTGTGGGGTCAGAGGTCACCGCGCGAGGGCGGCGCCGCGCGGGGGGGGAGGAGGAGGGTTGGAGGCGGTTACCCCGGTAACAGACGTGGCGCCACCGGCGTGGCGGCTGATTGGCCGGCGCGCGTCACGTGCCCGATTCCGGGCCGGTGGCCGGCGGAAGCGGGAGCCGGTCTGACGGGGCGGAGCCGCCGGAGCCGGAGCCGGAGCCACAGGTGGGCGCGGGGCGCGGGTTAGCGGCGGGTAAACTGAGGCACGGGGGGGGGCCGGGAATGCACCCAGGCGTCCGGGCGCAGGCGCGAGCCGCGGTGACGCTGCGGCTGTTCCGTTCCGTTCCGTGACTCTCCGGCGGGGAAGAGCCGAGGGCGGCGGCTGTGCGAGTGGTGCAGCGCGGCCCCGTTCCCACCTCGCGGGGCTCCTGGGGCCAGTGTCAGCTGCAGACCGTCCTGGGACCCCTCACGGGTTTGCTGGATTCAGCTGAAGTTTGTTTGTTTGCTCATCTGGTCACAGCTCCAAGTCCTCATTCAGTTCGTTCTCCACCACCTCTATTTCCAGCCCTGACACACAGCGTGATCTCGCCTGCGCATAGGCATACAGGTGATGTCACGCGGCCGGGCAGTCCAGAGGAGTCCAGCAGGAAAAGAGGACTTAACACTGAGCCCGAAGGAACTCCTGCGCTGAGGCCTTGCCTTCGAAAAAGTACCATTTAGTCTTCCTGTTATTGCCCTGTACTGCAGGAAATCTCCTATCCCGAGGTACGTTGTGCCACGGATTCCCCTCTCGCTGTTTCCCTGAGACGCTATCACACGCCGCGCTGAGATCCAAACAGACTCCTCTTGGTCATTGGGGTGGCTGGGATGGGAATCCGTCAATGAGAGGCTGGCAGAAGGCTCCCAGGGAGCCTGGAACTGAGTGCGAGGCCCGTCTGCCTTTGGGATGAGTTTCATCTTCCCTCCTGTTGGAAGCCTCCGCAGAAGCCGTGATTGGACCGTGTGCCCCGTTATCTGTCGAGGTGACTGGCTGAGGATACAGGCTGGTAGCAGCTTGGAGAAGACGGATCCAGGCCAGACTTAAGAACAGTAACTGCTGAGTTCCACTGATTAGGGACCGTCCCTTTTCTCCGTGATTTGTCGATGAACTCCAACAACCCGGCTTTAGCCTTCTTCCCAAAGTGCTTCACCATATAACCGTAGGGGAGGTCCAGCCCACGGGATTCTTGGTTTGAGCTTCTCTATTGCATCTTCTAGCTCGTGTATGAAAGAGATCTCACTAAAGCCGGGTACTTGGTGAAATGCGTGTGCATGTTTTTTAATTCTCTTTGCCTTTCCTTCTGGGTAGTCCATCTTGCATGATCTGCAGTGGCTCCATCCTTGTCTTTGGGAGCCTGCTAGTCTTGGTACAATATTGACAGACTGTGTCACCTTTTGCCTCTGTACCTCCATGTGTCTGGATGTTGGTGTTCTTAAGGGCATGGCTACACTCGCAGCTGTAGAGCACTGAGAGTTAAACCCGCCTTCGTAGAGCGCAGTAGGGAAAGTGCTGCAGTCTGTCCACACTGACAGCTGACAGCGCACTGGCGTGGCCACATTTGTGGCACTTGCAGTGGCATTAGGAGCGGTGCATTATGGGCAGCTATCCCAGCATGCAAGTGACTGCAACATGCTTTTCATATGGGAGGTGGGGTGAAGTGTGACGGGGGGAGAGAGAGTGGGTTTTGGGGGGCTGAGAGCATGTCAGCATACTGTCTTGTAAGTTCAGACAGCGGCAGACCCCCCCCACCCCCCCGCCTCTCTCTCTCTCTCTCACACACAGCATTCCACAGTAACGGCTTGCATGCCGGCTGTCAGAAACGGAGCTGGTGGCATCCCCATCCTCGGTCTCAGGTTACGACGTGCAGACCTCTGAGCCGCCTCCCCTGCCCTGAGGGCCTCAGCGAAAGTCACACACCCAATTCCCACCGCCTAGGCATTGGTGCAGTACACAGGGAAACTGAGGCACACACAGTATTAGGATAGGACAGTAAGACTCACATACAACATAACAAGGGGGAAAACCCCACTTCATCACATCTCTAGCACAGCTCCAGCTGCATCAGTTCTGTTCCCGCAAACTGCGCGTCCGGCGTTGACACCTCCCCAGGTGATTGTCTGGCTGCAGTTCCCCAATGATTCGTTTTACCAGTTGGGCTGTCGTCAGGGTGACACGTTCACCTCCCGGACTCCCGCATCTCTTGTACGGAGCGTCTCCCGAATAACAAACCTCAGGCCTCCCCCAGCTCATCCCGGGCAGTCGTCTCTCAAGCAGCCAGACCCACCAGAGCTACGGTGTGTTTCTTGAAGAGCAGCAACGTGGGTGTTTCTCCCCCGGCAGAACTTTCCTGGATACGGTTCTGGGGGCCGGCTGAATTCCAAGGCACAATGGTAAAGGTGGCAGGAGAGTGTTTATTGACATCTCCCCGGAGGCCACAAGAGGTGACGGGTCAGTTTCTCTGTACGCGGTATCCCCATGTTTCCAAACTCTCTTCTGCAGCTTCTGGGGGGTAGATCGGGGTGTTCTCTCCATTGCCTGCCGCGCGGCATGGGGCATTCCACACATGTGTCTACACTGGCATGGGCCAGTCCAAGCAACCCAGGTCCTTCGTCATCAGCCAGCAGGAAACGAGGTGTCGTCTTCGCAGCTTCTTGCAACATAGTCTCTCTGCACACGTCGTCTTGTGCCATCCCTGCTGGTGTAAGACACGTTGGGCAACAGCGTTTGTGTAAGACTCTTACTGCTGGTGGCTTCTCTTCAGTCAGCGAGTGACTTCCACAGGCCCCTCTGCGCTGGGCTCCTCTGGCCAGCCGGGCCCACCCCCGTGTGCCATCCGTCCGTCAGCGCGCTCCGCTGGTAGCAGGAGCCATTGGTTAGTCCCATCCCACTCTCGCAGGGCTCTGTCCTCCTTTGGCAGCTCGTCATGCTGACGTCGAGTCGTTCGACTCATTCGCTTGCTCCGACGCCGGCCAGAGATAAGTGAATGAGATCGCACGGTGACAGGAGCGGCACGCGGCGCCTGTCCCGGTGCCGGATTACGCCCTGCACCCCCGCAAGAAGGTGGGTAGGAGAGTTGTGTGTGCAGGCACCGGGCGCATGGTTACTGGAGCGGCTTGTCTAAGCGATGGCGCCTTGGCTGGCGGTTACTTAGCTCTGTTGCCTGAGCGTTCTCTTTAGTGAAAAGACAAGCCCTGTGCGCCGTGCAAGACGCGTCCGATATATTCCTGCCACTCAGTCGGCCTGGGCTGAACTATCGGCCGTGTCCCTCCAGTTCCAGCTGCTCCGGCAACACAACGGCCTCGGTCCGAAGGGGCCCGTGGCAGAGCGTTCGGAGCCTGACGTTCCCATGTAGCTTCTTAAATCTTCATCGACGCCTCTGTTGGGTTTCTTTTATCGGGCCTAAAATTCTTCCTTCTGGGGCTGCGTGGGGTATACAGCCACGTCTGACAGGTGTCTCTGACCCTCGAGGTGTTGTGGTGCTGTGTGGGTGGGTACAGCCGGGTGTCTCGTGTCCCTCGAGGTGTTGTGGGGCTGTGTGGGGCGGTACAGCCACATCTGACGAGTGTCTCTGACCCTCGAGGTGTTGTGGTGTTGTGTGGGTGGGTACAGCCGGGTGTCTCGTGTCCCTCATGGTGTTGTGGGGCTGTGTGGGGCGGTACAGCCACGTCTGATGAGTGTCTCTGACCCTGGAGGTGTTGTGCTGTGTGGGTGGGTACAGCCGGATGTCTTGTGTCCCTCGAGGTGTTGTGGGGCTGCGTGGGTGGGTACAGCTGGCTCTGCTGGGTGTCTCTGACCTCGAGGTGTTGTGGTGCTGGGGAAGGGAGCGTATCATGCTGGGGAATGTGGGGGGGCAAAGGGGGCATGGGGTGTGGCACGCTGGGTGCTGCCATGGGGGGAGTGGGGCACGCCACAGTGGGTAAGCTTGGGGGGAGGTGTGGGGCATGGGCCTTTCTTTATTATGGTGGGGGGAGGGGTTTCTAGCTCTCCCTGGTCGGTGCACTGGGGGGGTGACCCCTTCCTGCCTCCCTTGGGGCGCCAGGTCCCTTTGTTGCCCCATGATCTATGCTCCGTGGCCGCAGACAGGCACGCTGGGCATAGACGCACCTGGCCGTGTGACGTTTCTCTGCCCCCCAAGTCTGGGATCCTGGGGGGGCAGGACAGGGACTCCCGCCCCGGGCAGGACTCACCCAAGGTCCCCTCCCCCACGGAGCTGTGGGGTGGGGGCTGCCCCTCGGGCGGGCAGGTGGTACAATGAGCGCTGTGTGCACCAAGCTGCCCTGGCACCGACAGCTCCCGGCTCCCTGCGCGGGCCTCTGTCCCTGGGAGTCACAAGGCCAGCAGCTGCTCACAGTGCCCCCCCGCCCCCCTGCTGACAGCCTTGGGGGGCACAGCAGCCGTCAACAGCACACCGGGGGGGGCAGCGCCTGGAGAGCTGGGGGGGGGCAGTTGTCCCCTGGGGGGGCAGCGAATGGGGGATGGGAGGCCGGCCAGCCATGGGGATGTGAGCTTCTGCCCCAGGCCTGTGGGTATCTCAGCTCTGGGGCGGGGGGGGGGGGGGGGGCAGGCTGTGGGGCTGGCCAAGGTAGTGTGTGTGTCGGGGGGGGAGGGGGTCTAGCAGCTTATGGCTGCTTGTGGGCAGGCGCCAATTACTGGAACCACCTAGGATAGGAACCCCTCCCCCTCTGACACCCCCTTCCTGGGGGGATAGACACTAGAGAGAGAGACCCCAGCCCCTTAGTACCCCCTGTCCAGCCCCCCAGCGTCCTCTGCCCCTGCCCCTGTGCTCCCCAGCCCTTCCGGACCCCGCGCCCCCCCCAGCACCCCCTGCCCCAGTCCCCCCTGCCCCAGTCCAGCTGTTTGTGCACATTCCTGCCCCGTCCCCAGAGCTTTCGCAGCTGCCAAGCAGGGCCAGCCCCCCATCTCATTAACCCCATCAGCTCTGGCATCAGAGGGGCCCCCCTCCCCTGCAGGATAACACACCCCGTGTCCGGGCAGGACGGGCCCGGGGGGCTGACCCACGGGGGGCTGATCCGGGGCTGGCTGGCCCGGCTGTGGGGCTCTCTCTGGAGGTCAGTGCCCTGCAGTGCCCCTGGCTGTTGTTTGCTCCGAGCCGGGCCCCAGGGACCCATGGGTGAGGCCCTGTTTGGCAGGAGCCGCAGCCCCTGCTGGACGGGGGGGTTCTGGGGAGTGGCGCGAACGGAGGCTCCCAGCTGTGGGGACGCCGGGTCTGGGTGAAAGGGCCCTGGGGTGTGGGGTGAGATGGGGGTCTGGCTGTGAGCCTGGCCTGGGTGGGGAGCAGCTCCCCTGCTATAACCACTAGCCCCCACTCCCCTCCCAGAGCTGGGGAGAGAACCCAGGAGTCCTGGCTCCCAGCCCCCTGGTCTAACGCACCAGCCCCCTCCCCTCCCAGAGCCGGGGAGAGAACCCAGGAGTCCTGGCTCCCGGCCCCCCCCCCCCCGCTCTAACCACCAGCCCCCACTCCCTGTCAGTGCCTCTCGCCCCTCCCTTCCATGGGCTCAACCCCTCCCTGGGGGTGGAGCCGGCTCCCAGCTGGGCTTTAAAGAGCTGCAGGGAACTGGCTCTGCCACAGCCAGGGGAGCAGGCACCGGCTGAGGGTGAGGGGGGGGCTGGGGTCCCGGCTGGGGGGATGAGCAGAGGGGGTTGAGGATGAGTGGGGGTGTGTGGGGGAGGGGGGGTGAGTACGGGACTGGGGCCCCGGCTGGGGCACTGGGAGGATGAGGGTAAGTGGGTGTGGGGGGTCTGGCTGGGGGGTGAGTATGGAGCTGGGGTCCCGGCTGGGGCGCTGGGGGGATGAGCACAGGGGGTTGAGGGTGAGTGGGGATGTGTGTGGGGGGCTGGGGTCCCGGCTGGGGGGATGAACAGAGGGGGTTGAGGATGAGTGGGTGTGTGTGTGTGTGGGGGGGTGAGTACGGGGCTGGGGCCCCGGCTGGGGCACTGGGAGGACGAGGGTAAGTGGGTGTGGGGGGTCTGGCTGGAGGGTGAGTACGGGGCTGGGGCCCCGGCTGGGGGGATGAGCACAGGGCGGGGTTGCTCTGCGGGGATGCTGAGGGATGAGTGCAAAGCTGGTCCCAGCTGCGGTGCTGGTCCCAGCTGCGGTGCTGGGGGTGACTATGTGGGAGCTTTGGCGGGGTTCTCAGGGAGTAAGTACAAGGGGTCCTGGCTAGGATGTGGGGGGTAAATACCTGGGGTGATATGGGGGAGCCCTAACTGGGGCTGAATACTGGGGGCTGGCTGGGGGTTTTAGGTATGGGGGGCCCAGCTGGGGCACTGGGAGGGGTGAGTGTGCGGGTACTTACTCCACCATACCCCCTGTCTCTCCCATTGCAAGCCCCCCTCCCAAGTCACCCAGCTAACCCCATCTCCCCGCAGGCCCCGCGCCATGGACTCCCGGCCCCTGTTCCAGGCCCTGCACGTGGTGGCCGAGGACAACGTGGCCTTCTTCCGGCAGAGCGCCTCGGAGACGGGGCGCCGGTTCGTGGCGGCCTTCACGGCCATCGGGGAGCACGCCCACCGCCTGGAGCCGATTCTGCGCCACTTCGCCAGCGTCTACCACGTCTTCGACCTGGACGAGGCCACGCCGGCCAACGGGTACCGCAGCCTGGCGCAGACGACGCGCTGCTGCCTGGCCCACGTCCTGCACAAGAGCCGCTACGTGGCCGCCAACCGCCGCAGCATCTTCTTCCGCACAGGCCACAACGCGGCCGAGCTGGAGGCCTATTGCGCCGCCCTGAGCCAGCTGCGGGCCCTGCTGTACCTGGCGCAGCGCCTGCTGACCCACAACCGCCCCGGCTGCCTCTTCCACCACGAGGAGCGCGGCCTGACCGAGTTGGTGCTGCGGGAGTACGGCACCCTGCACAAGGGCTGCTTCTACGGGCGCTGCCTGGGCTTCCAGGTGGGGGCTGGGCCGGGGGGGGCGGGAAGGGAGGGGGCCGGGCGGAGGGGGATTTAGGGGGAGCGGCGAGTCGGGGAGGGGCGACCCGGGGCAGAAGGAAACGCATCTGAGTCCCTGGCAGCCAGACATGCTCAGGGATTCTGCTGTGCCCCTCGCTCTGGGCCCTGCTGGCCTGGGTGCAGGGCCCCCCTCCATGGCCCCGCAATTGCTCACACACACACCCCCCACGCCCCGGCCACGCCCATCACTCTGCCCCCCCCCCCACTGAACACCCATGGGGAGGGTGAGCCGGCATCATGCCCCCAGGGTGCTCCCTGCGCAGCACCCGGGCAGGGGTGTCCCTCAGAGCCTCCGACCTGGTCTGGGGGTGCAGAACGGTGACCTTTGCCCTTTGCCCTGCAGTTTGCCCCCTCCATCCGGCCCTTCCTCCAGACCATCGCCATCAGCCTGGTCTCCTTCGGAGAGAACTACAGACGCCACGACTCCGGCCTCAGTGAGTGGGGTGCCTGGCGGGTGGGGGGGCACTGCTGTGGGGGGGCTTCTGCTCCCATGATGTACTGCAGCCCTGGGGAGGGGGGCTTTTCCCACAATGCACTGCAGCCCCTGGGGTAGGATTCTGCTCCCATGATGCACTGCAGCCCCCGGGGGGGGGTGCTCCCATGATGCACTGCAGCCACGGGCTGGCTGAACCCACAATTCCCTTCTGGGCCCACTCAGCCCAGCCTGCTGCCCAGGGAACCCGTCCGGCCTGGCTGCTACCCACAATGCACTGCTTTGCCCCTGCCCTGCCCATTGGGGGCTGGACCCCGTGCCTGGCTGCCTACAGAGCCTCGCTGTGGAGGAAGCTTGTGGGGGTGAGGGAGCACTGCCGGGGGGGGGGGCAGGGCCAGGGGGCAGCGTGAGGGAGCACTGCCGGGGGGGGGGCAGGCGGGTGGCCGTGGGAGCCCCACAGGGCGGGGGGGCAGGACCGGGGGGCAGCACCCCACCCCCGATCTCCCGTCCCCCCAGGCATGGCAGCCGGCTCGCTGTTCACGTCGGGGAAGTTCGCCATCGACCCGGAGCTGCGGGGAGCTGAGTTCGAGAGGATCACACAGAACCTCGACGTGCATTTCTGGAAGAGCTTCTGGAACCTGACGGAGACCGAGCTGCTGGCTGTGAGTGCGGGGGCTGTCCCCGGCGTAGGGCGCTATGGGGCTGGGGCTGGGGTAGGAGCGGGACCCGGCGCAGGGCACTGTGGGGTGGGGGCAGGGGTTTGGAGTGGTGCCTGGTGCAGGGCACTGTGGGGTGGGGGCAGGGGTTTGGAGTGGTGCCTGGTGCAGGGCACTGTGGGGTGGGGGCAGGGGTTTGGAGTGGTGCCTGGCGCAGGGTGCAGGGGGGCTGGAGTGGGGGCTGGGAGCAGGGCCTGGAGCAGGCCGCTGTGGGGCTGGGGTTGGGATAGGAGCAGGGCGCTGTGGGGCATGGGGGCGGGAGCGGGGCCTGGCGCAGGGCACTGTGGGGCTGGGGTAGGGGGCGGGGCCCAGCGCAGGGCGCTGTGGGGCAGGGGGGTGGGAGCAGTGCCCGGCGCAGGGAGCTGTGGGGCAGGAGGGGTTGGAGCGGTGCAAGGCACTGTGGGGCAGGGGTCGGGGTGGGAGAGCAGGGTAGAAACTGCCTGGGGGGCCCCTCTCACCCTCACCCTCCCCCGCAGTCCGTGGCCAGCATGGCGTCCACGCCAGTGCGGGTGATCCGGGCGCTGACGGTGCCCCCCGAGCCCTTCGAGCTGCCGCTGGCTGCCGACCCCTCGCTGAGCATCACCATCAGCCCCCCTGTGGCGCACACCGGCCCTGGGCCCGTCCACATGCGCCTCATCTCCCACGAGCTGCGTGAGGGGCAGGTGAGGGGCTGGTGGGCGAGGGGCTGGGAGCTCTGGGAGGGGGGAGGGGAGTGAGCAGAACCAGGTCGTGTCCCGGCAGGACTGGGGAGTTGGGTCCTGGGGGAGTTCCAGGGAGGGCTACGGGGACCGGGTGAGGTGGTGGGTTCCAGGCAGGGCGTGCATGGGGGGAGATGGGCAGCGGACCCCAGCACCCCCTGCTGGGTGAGACGGGATGGGACAGGGGGTCCTGGGTGGGGCACACACTGGGGGATGGCAGGGGGTCCCTGGCAGGATGTGCAAGGGGCGGGGGAGACAGGGGGGTCCCTGGCAGGGGGGCGGGGGGGCGGGGGGTACGGGCAGCGGGGGTCCCGGGCAGGGTGTGCGGCGGGGGGACGGACAGTTGGGGGGTCCCGGGCAGGGTGTGCGGTGGGGGAATGGACAGTCGAGGGGTCCCTGGCAGGGTGTGCTGGGGGGGACAGTCGGGGGGTCCCTCACACCGTCCCTCCTGCTCTCCCCAGGACAGCGAGGCACTCTCCGCGCTGGCCCCGGCCGAGGGCCCACTGGGGCTGGAGCTGTGGCGCAAGGCGGCGCCCGCGCCCCCCTCACCCCTCCTGCTGGTTCACTTCCACGGCGGCGGGTTCGTGGCGCAGACGTCGAAGTCGCACGAGCCGTACCTGCGGGGCTGGGCGCAGGAGCTCGGCGCCCCTGTGCTCTCCGTCGACTACGCCCTGGCGCCCGAGGCCCCCTTCCCCCGCGCCCTGGAGGAGTGTTTCTACGCCTACTGCTGGGCCTTGCGCCACTGCCGCTTGCTTGGTGAGCCCGGGGACCCCAGCACCCCCTGGGGGGGGGGCTGGGATGGGGGGACCCCCGCACCCCCTGCTGAGTGAGCCCAGGGACCCCGCACCCCCTGCTTGGTGAGACGGAATGGGACGGGGGGACCCGAGCACCCCTGTTGGGTGTGATGGGCACGTGGGGGGGCAGCACCCTCACACTGTTCGCTGGGTGGGACGGGCAGGGGCTGGAGAGTGTGGGGCATGAACAGAGCCCCCACCCCTGGTGGTCTCCCCCGGGTTCCCTGATGCCCCCCCGCACTCACCCCATCTCCCCGCAGGCTCCACGGCACAGCGGGTCTGCCTGGCCGGGGACAGCGCCGGCGGGAACCTCTGCCTCACCGTGACCATGCGGGCGGCCGCCTTCGGCATCCAGCTGCCCGACGGCATCATGGCGGCCTATCCCGTCACCCTGGTGCGGGCCGCGGCCTCGCCCTCCCGCCTGCTTACCCTGCTCGACCCCCTGCTGCCCCTCAGCGTGCTCTGCAAGTGCCTCAGCGCCTACGCCGGTAGGGGGGGTCCTATGGAGAGGGGCAGGATGGGAGAGGGGGCAGGGGGCAAAGATGGGGAGACGGGTGGGCAAAAGCAGGGAACTGATGCGTTTGGGGGCAAAGAGCAGGGACCCTGGTGCGCTCTCCCCCTGCCCCCCCCGACACAGAGCCAGTGGAGGGCGAGCGGGGAGGGGGGGCTGGTGGGGTGCAGGGGGACCCCGGTGCTCTCTGTCCCTGCCCCGAGGCACGGAGCTGGCAGAGGGCGAGCAGAGAGGGGGGGCTGATGGGGTGCAGGGGGACCCCGGTGCTCTCTGTCCCTGCCCCCCAGGCACGGAGCCGGCGGAAGGTGAGCGGGGAGGGGGGCTGATGGGGTGCAGGGGGACCCCGGTGCTCTCTGTCCCTGCCCCCAGGCACGGAGCCGGCGGAGGGGGAGCCCCCCGGGCTGGAGAAGCTGGGCCCGGTGAACATGGTGCGGCGGGACACGGCGCTGCTGTTGCAGGAGCTGCGGCAGAGCGCCTCGGCCTGGCTGGGGGCGCTGCTGGACGGCCCGGGGCGCAGCAACGGGGCTGGCACAGGTAAGAGCTGGGTGGGGCCCCCACCCCTGCCCGCCCCCTCTCACCTGCCCCTTGTCTCCACAGGGCATGTCTGGTGCCAGGCCCCCCCCAGCTCCTGCTGCTGCCCCTGGCGCGTCTCCTGGCAGCCAGGATCCCCACCCTCACTAACCCACCCCCTGGTAGGACTGCCCCGCCAGCCCCTAACCGCACGGGCCTTCCAGGGGTCGGGGGAGCTTCCACGGTGCTGCCCCTCAGCATCGGGGGCAGCCAGGGAGAGCCTGGCACCGCATGGCACATAGGTGTGGGGCAGGGCAGCCTGGCAGTGGAGCAGGGCAGACTGGCACCGCATGGCACATAGGTGTGGGGCAGGGCAGCCTGGCAGTGGGGCAGGGCGGACTGGCACTGCATGGCACATAGGTGTGGGGCAGGGCAGCCTGGCAGTGGAGCAGGGCAGACTGGCACTGCATGGCACATAGGTGTGGGGCAGGGCAGCCTGGCAGTGGGGCAGGGCGGACTGGCACCGCATGGCACATAGGTGTGGGGCAGGGCAGCCTGGCAGTGGGGCAGGGCGGACTGGCACCGCATGGCACATAGGTGTGGGGCAGGGCAGCCTGGCAGTGGAGCAGGGCAGACTGGCACTGCATGGCACATAGGTGTGGGGCAGGGCGGCCTGGCAGGGGGGCAGGATGGCATGGCACATAGGTGTGGGGCAGGGGAGCAGGGCAGACTGGCACCGCATGGCACGTAGGCGGGGGGCAGGGCAGCCTGGCACTGGGGCAGGGTGGCCTGTGGCAGGAGGGCCTGGCAGGGGGGCAGGGCGGCTGGGCTGGCAGAGGGCAGGGGGGCAGGGCTGGCGGGGGGGCCGGGGGCAGGGGGTGGGGTGACCCAGGCGCTCACAGAACAGAATCCAGCATGGCACAGACACTGTACCAGTTGGAAGGGAGGGGGCAAGGTCCTGGCAGGGGAGAGGTGAGGACGATGGGGGGGGGTCCCGGCAGGGGAAAGGGGAGGGCGACGAGGGGGGGCTCCCGGCAGCGGAGAGGTGAGGGCGATGGGGGTGGGAGTCCCGGCAGGGGAGAGGTGAGGGCGATGGGGGTGGGAGTCCCGGCAGGGGAGAGGGGAGGGCGATGAGGGGGGGCTCCCGGCAGGGGAGAGGGGAGGGCAATGAGGGGGGGCTCCCGGCAGGGGAGAGGTGAGGGCGACGGGGGGGAGTCCCGGCAGGGGAGAGGTGAGGGCGACGGGGGGGAGTCCCGGCAGGGGAGAGGGGAGGGCGATGGGGGTGGGAGTCCCGGCAGGGGAGAGGGGAGGGCGATGAGGGGGGGCTCCCTGCAGGGGAGAGGTGAGGGCGATGCGGGTGGGAGTCCCGGCAGGGGAGAGGGGAGGGCGATGGGGGGGGGAGTCCCGGCAGGGGAGAGGGGAGGGCGATGGGGGGGGGAGTCCCGGCAGGGGAGAGGTTAGATCATTCGGGGGGTCCCCAGCTCTCACGTCTCCCCTGGCTCACAGAGGCCATGCGGACGAGCGTCTCGGAGGCAGCGCTGGACGACTCAGCTGTCAAATCCAGGGGCTCCCGCAAGAGCCAGACCTGCCAAGATCTATCATGTGGGGTGTCAGCCCCCCTGGCCCCTGCACCTGCCCCCCCTCCTCAGGGCAGCCCCCCCAGCTTCTTCCTGAGTGGGGGGCAGCTGGAGGAGGAGATCCCCGGGGACGAGGGGCTGCAGTATCCCGACGGCTTTGAGCCGCTGCGCTCGGACCAGCCCTCCGCCAGCATCACCCTGGAGGCATCGCCCGTGGTCAAGAACCCCTTCATGTCGCCCCTGCTGGCCCCGGATAGCATGCTACGCGGGCTGCCGCCGGTCCATATCGTGGTGAGAGCCCGGGCGGGCGGCCAGCCAGATTGTGCAGGGGAGCCTGGGGGGTCGGCTGGTCCATATAGCAGTGAGAACCCCACGGGGGGGGGGGGGGTACTGGTCCATATAGCAGTGAGAACCCTACAGGGGGGGGCACTGGTCCATATAGGAGTGAGAGCCCCACAGGGAGGGGACACTGGTCCATATAGCAGTGAGAACCCCACAGGGAGGGGGCACTGGTCCATATAGCAGTGAGCGCCCCACAGGGAGGGGCCTGGGAAGTGTGATAGCCCCCATTGACGTTTGTCCCCCACTCTGCCCTCCCCCCCGCAGGCCTGCGCCCTGGACCCCATGCTGGACGACTCGGTGATGTTCGCCCGGCGGCTGCGGGAGCTGGGCCGACCGGTGACGCTGCGGATCGTGCAGGACTTGCCGCACGGCTTCCTGAGCCTGTCCCAGCTGTGCCGTGAGACCCGCCAGGCGGCCGCACTCTGCACCCGCGTCATCCGTGAGATCCTGCTGCCCCCGGAGCCCACGCCGCCCACCGCCCCGCCCTCGCCCCGCAAGCACCGCAAGCTGGAGCGGACGCCGCACTCGGGGGCTGCCACGGGCCGAGCCACGCCCAGCCTCAAGAGTCCCACCACAGCTGCCTTGGAGACCACGCCCGGACAGGGGGGTCGGGCCCCAGTGGAAACCCCCCAGAGGCGAGAGCCGGGGCCCCAGGGCGGCCCGGCGGGCAGGGAGGTGGGGGCCTGAGCCCCCGGCCATGGTCGGGGATTTCCTGGGAGCCCCTTGGTGCTTTTCTCTCTGTGGCTCCCGGTTAGGGGGAGGAGGGGGGTCCCCCCCCCCCGAGAGCCTGGCTGCCCCCCCCAGCCCCCACCCCCGGGGACTGGTTTGTAGTGGTTTATGCTGGATGGGCGTTTGCTGCTGTCTGTACCCTGTGGCCTGAGGAGAAGGGGGTGTCTCCCGTCCCCGTCCTGGGCTCCCACACTCCAGCGCTGCTCTGGACGGGACCCCCTGCACTCCAAGGAACGCCCCAGGTGGCAGGCCTGAGCTGAGGGTGCAGCCCCAGGACCCCCCTCCCACGCTGACTCCAGGGGTGGGGCAGAGGAGCCGGGCTGCCCCCCCATACTCCGGGGGTGGGGGTAGGGTGGGAGCTCTCTGCCCCCCTCCTTTCCCTGTGTGCACTGGGGGGGGGGCACTCCAGCCCATCTGCCCCTCCAAACGACTCACCCCCCTGCCTGCTGCTGCTGTGAACCAAATGAAGGGTTGGGGGTGTGCTCCCTTCGGGGGGCTCCGGGGACCCCCATCCACAACCTTCAGTTTTGTAAATAAAACAGTTTGATATTGAGCAAATTGTAGCATCCCTCCTGCCAGGTCAGATCAGGGCCGGCGCCCATTCCCTGCCCCTCTGAGCCACCCCCTCCCCCTACAGGGGCCAAGCCCCAGGCCCCATACCCTGCCCCTCTGAGCCACCCCCTCCCCTTACAGGGGCCGGGCCCCATTCCCTACCCCTCTGAGCCACCCCCTCCCCCTACAGGGGCCGGGCCCCAGGCCCCATACCCTGCCCCTCTGAGCCACCCCCTCCTCCTACAGGGGCCAGGCCCCATTCCCTGCCCCTCTGAGCCACCCCCTCCACTTACAGGGGCCAGGCCCCAGGCCCCATACCCTGCCCCTCTGAGCCACCCCCTCCCCTTACAGGGGCCAGGCCCCATTCCCTACCCCTCTGAGCCACCCCCCTCCCCCTACAGGGGCTGGGCCCCAGGCCCCATACCCTGCCCCTCTGAGCCACTCCTTCCCCTTACAGGGGCCAGGCCCCATTCCCTACCCCTCTGAGCCACCCCCTCTCCCTACAGGGGCCAGGCCCCGGGCCCCATTCCCTGCCCCTCTGAGCCACCCGCTCTCCCTACAGGGGCCGGGCCCCGGGCCCCATTCCCTGCCCCTCTGAGCCACCCCCTCCCCCTACAGGGGCCGGGCCCCAGGCCCCATACCCTGCCCCTCTGAGCCACCCCCTCCCCCTACAGGGGCCAGGCCCCATTCCCTGCCCCTCTGAGCCACCCCCTCTCCCTACAGGGGCCGGGCCCCGGGCCCCATTCCCTGCACCTCTGAGCCACCCCCTCCCCCTACAGGGGCCAGGCCCCATTCCCTACCCCTCTGAGCCACCCCCTCTCCCTACAGGGGCTGGGCCCCGGGCCCCATTCCCTGCCCCTCTGAGCCACCCCCTCCCCCTACAGGGCCCAGGCCCCGGCCCCATACCCTGCCCCTCTGAGCCACCCCCTCTCCCTACAGGGGCCGGGCCCCGGGCCCCATTCCCTGCCCCTCTGAGCCACCCCCTCCCCTTACAGGGGCCAGGCCCCATTCCTTGCCCCTCTGAGCCACTCCCTCTCCCTACAGGGGCTGGGCCCCTGTGTGGGGCAGCCCCCCCTTCCCAGTGGGGCAGGGAACATTGGGGGAGGGGCTATAGGGTTAAATGGGGATTTGGGGGGTTTCAAGCAACAGAGGGTCCTGTGGCACCTTTAAGACTAACAAGTATTGGGAGCATAAGCTTTCGTGGGTAAGAACCTCACTTCTTCAAGTGGATGTTGGGGCATGTGGTGTGGGGATTAGTGGGGTTTTCTACTGGGGAGTTGTGGGGCTCCCTGTGGGGATATGGGGGGGCTATGGGCGGCTCTGGCATGGTTGTGGGGCGGAGGGGTTGGGGTTTGAATGGGGGAGAAGTGGGGGGTTGTTACAGGGGGTAATGGGCATGCACTGGGGGATGGGGGGCTCTGGGGGGCTGTGGTGTGGGGGATGGGAGGGGGATAGGTTACGGGTAGGGATGAGGTGGGTTATTATGGGATGTGGGCAGATCATGGGAGAAGCGGGTTATGGGGTGGGAGAGGGACTATTATGGGATGGGGTTTGTTTGGGGGTGGGACTATTTCTCCTCCCCTCGCAGGGATTCTGAGCGCGCAGCCCCTGCCCGGCGGGGGGCTCGGCGGAGGGATCCGCGGGAAGAAGGCCCGGCCGGCGGCCGCAGACGGGCCAAGATGGCGGCGCTGGCGCGGCGCGGGGCGGCCGGGCGGGGCCGGTGAGCGGCGCGCGGGGCCCGCGGGGCGGGGCGAGGCCGAGGCGGCCCCGGAGCCGGGACGGGAGGCGGCCCAGGTGAGGGCGGGGACGCGGAGGGGAGAGGGGCAGGGATTACGCAAAGTACGTAGTAGCGCCGGGGAGAAGCGTGGTGCGCTACGTCAAGCGCGTAAGCCTTGTTCGGGAATAGCTGTTAGGAAAGGCGCTGCGCAAACACCGTAAGCAAGCGCTGACTTTACGCAACTGGCGTAAGGGGCGCCGGCTGCAGCCGCCAGTGGGCGCCACGTGACCAGCTGACAGGTGCGGGGACGGTTGCGCACGTTGCGTAGAACAGCCGGGCCGCTGCGCAAACGGCGGAGCGCGCTGCCTAGAGCGCGAAGTACGCGGGCGTGGAGGAGCGGCCGCCGCCGAGACTGGAGGTGGCTACGCAAATGGCGTAAAGGCGGGTCGGGAATAACACGGGGGGGGGGGCTCCCAGGGTGAGAGCGGGGCTGAGACCCGAGGAATCTAGTACCCCGCCCCTCCCCCATCCCATAGTACCCTGCCCCTCCCCCACCCCATAGTACCCTGCCCCTTAATAACCGGCCCCTCCCCCACCCACCTCAGCAACACCCCTCCCCCACCCCATAGTACCTTGCCCCTCCCCCCACAATACCACCTCTCCCCCACCCCAACAATATTCTGCCCCTCCCCATAAAACCCCGCCCACTCATCCCCCCCAAATAACCAGGCCCCCCCGATCTGTGCTGGGGGGTGTCTGACCCCCATCTCTCCCCAGCTGTGCCAGGATGGCCCCGGCCGGCGAGCGCCTGCACTTCCGCTTCCCCAGCTACGGGGACGGGGTGCTGCGGCGCATGGACCAGCTGCGGGCGCAGCGGCGGTTCTGCGACGTGACGGTGCAGGTGAACGAGCTGCGGGTGCCGGGGCACCGCGTGGTCTTCGCCGCCTGCTCCCCCTTCTTGCGGGACCAGTTCCTGCTCAGCGACTCGCCCGAGGTGTCCGTCTCGCTCCTGCAGAGCCCCGAGATCGGCCGCCAGCTGCTGCTCTCCTGCTACACCGGCAGCCTCGAGGTGCCGCTGCCCGAGCTGGTCAACTACCTGACGGCCGCCTCCTTCCTGCAGATGGGCCACGTGGTGGAGCGCTGCACCCAGGCCGTCTCCCGCTACCTGGTGCCCAAGGCCGAGGCGGCGCCAGGCGTGAGGGAGGGGGCGGAGGAGGAGGAGGGGGCCTCCCCCAGCCCCCTGCCCGCGCGGCAGCAGGATGGGGCAGAGGGGGCTGGGGATTTCCTGGCATGCCGCTCCCGCAGCAGCCCCTCGTCCCCGGAGATCTCTTTGCCCCTCCTCAACTCGGCCGTGGAGATCACCCGCAGCTACCTGCAGGGCTGCTACGAGGACGAGGCGGCGCCGGGGGGCCCCTTCCCCTGCCCCCCACCCCCCGCCCAGGCGGGGGGGGCCGTGGCGGGGCTGCCCCCTGCGCCGGCGCCACCTGGAGCCGGCCCGGAAGGACAGGCCGGCGGGGCTGGGGGCAGGCAGGAAGGCGCAGGAGCTGGAGCGGCCCTACCGGTGCCCGCGCTGCGACGGGCTGTTCCCGCAGCTGGCCGGCTTCGTGAGCCACGTGCGAGAGCACAAGCTGTTCTTGTGCCTGCGCTGCGCCAAGGTCTTCTCCCAGAAGAGCAACCTGACCCGGCACCTGCGCGTGCACACCGGCTTCAAGCCCTTCCAGTGCCCCGTGTGCCGCAAGTGCTTCACGCAGAACGCCACGCTGCAGGACCACCTCAACCTGCACAGCGGCCGCAAACCCCACCGCTGCAACTACTGCGCCGTGCACTTCACCCACAAGCCGGGCCTGCGGCGCCACCTCAAGGAGCTGCACGGCAAGAGCACCCTGCAGAACAGCCACGAGGAGAGCGAGGAGATCGCCGGGGCCTGCGACTGAGCGCGGGGCCGAGCCGCTGCCCTCGGGCCGAGCCACGGGCTGCCCTGGGGAGGGGCCACGGACCGAGACACGGGGCCACGGACCGAGACACGGGGGCTCACAGACCCACGGCCTCCCCTGGGGAGGGGTCACGGACCCACGGCTTCCCCTGCATGGGGTGAGCCATGGCGGCTCACAGGGCGCTTGGCACAGCCACAGCCTTCCCGGAGGAACAGGGATGCTACGGACTGTTCCATTCCCTCCTGGTGGGGGGGGGGGGGGGAAGAGAGCAGGGCTAATGGGCCTGACCATCCCCTCCTGAGGGGAAGGGGGTCTGCCCAGGAGAGGACTAGCCCATTCTCTGCTGAGGGTGACCCTCTCAGCCCAAACCATTCGCTGGGGGCGGGGAGAATATTCATTCTTATGACCCCCAAATTCTCTAGGATCCAAAAGACGGGGGGGAATCCAGAGCAGGGGGCTGGAAGCCAGGACGCCTGGGTTCTCTGGGGGTGGGTGGGATGGGGGAGGGGTAGCAGCCCCAGGGTGAATCCCTCTTGTAAACCTGTTTATTCACCCCCAGCACCAGGGGCACCTCCCCCCCAGCTCCGGTCCTCAGGGCGGGGAAATATCACAAACACTTTATTCCTATAAAGTTTTGCCTTTTCACACTGGCTCCTTGTGTTTGTGCCTGGGGGGGGGGGGATTGGTGTTGGTTGCTGGGACCCACCATCACTGTGAGGCCAGGCTGGGCTAGCGAGGGGGGGATGCGGGAGGAGCCCAGCTCTGACCCCTCTGGTTCCTGCCCCTGGCCCCCGTAGCCAGCCAGGGCCCCTCCTCTGGGCCTGGAGCCTCCTCCCCCTCAGCCCACGAAGGACCCGGCCCCCGGCTCCAGCTGGGTGTCAGAGCCACTGACATTCGAGGGAGACCCTGTGCCCCTGCGACTGATCCACTCCCCCCCCCCAGCCCGGCAGGGGGCAGAGCCAGGTGCAATCCCTGGCTCAGCCATTTCACAGACGGGGACCTGCCCCCAGAGTGGGGCTGGTTCGACGGGGACCCTGACACGGCGACACGGCCCCCCTGGGGTGGGGCAGGGACTGGCGCTACAGCAGCACAATCCCCCCATCTACCCCCCACACACGCAGACGAGGGGCAGGCAGAGCCGGCTGGTCTCTTTATTCCTCACCCGGGGGGGGGCTCCTTCCCCCTTCAATACAGGAATTAACTGAACACAGACGACTGTAGGATCAAACGCCCCCTTCTGCCCCCAGGCCCCGTCAGCCCCCTGGAGCCGGGGGGGGGGGGGCTCTCGTGGAAGGGGGTCAGAGCAGGTTGGACACAGTCCCCCATTCATGGGAGGGGGGGTCCAGGTGAATCCTCCTCCCCCAGCCAGCGCCAGGCAGCCACTGCAACCCAATGTCCTCAGTAGTCTGTCCACGCTGGCGGGGGGGGGGGGGGTAGCGTCTGTGACCTGACCCCCAGGCGCAGCCCCTGGCTGGTCACAGCGACATGCCGGGGGGGGGGGGGTGGTGTCCTGACGGGTCACAGCACCATGCCGGGGGGGGGGGGGGGGTGTCCTGGCCGGTCACAGTGACATGCCGGGGGGGGGTGTCCTGGCCGGTCACAGCACCATGCCGGCAGGGAGGTCACAGCAACATGCCGGGGGGGGGGAGTCCTGGCCGGTCACAGCGACATGCCGGGGGTGGTGGTGTCCTGGCCGGTCACAGTGACATGCCAGGGGGGGGGGGGGGGTGTCCTGGCCGGTCACAGCACCATGCCGGCAGGGAGGTCACAGCGACATGCCGGCAGGGAGGTCACAGCACCATGCCGGGGGGTGTGTCCTGGCCGGTCACAGTGACATGCCGGGGGGGGGGGGGGCGGGGCGTGTCCTGGCCGGTCACAGCGAGATGCCGGCAGGGAGGTCACAGCGACATGCTGGTGAGGTTGTCGTGGCTCAGCAGTCCCTTGCGGGCGCCCCCGGCCCCGTGGCTGCCGCTGCAATAGTCCTGCAGGTTGTGGCGCAGGGTGACCAGGGCGGAGCCCAGGCAGGTGCGGTTGGGGGCCTGGGTGCCGCCGGGCAGCTGGAGCAGCACGGTGGCCACGCCGGCCATGCCGTCGTCCGTGGGCTCCAGCGTGACGGGGCCCACGCGGAAGCTGCAGTAGGAGTAGCCCAGCAGGTGGGAGAGGAAGGGCTCGGAGCGGCGGAAGTGGGCCGAGTAGGGGGCCTCGGGGTAGGGCTTGAGGCGGCTGGGCAGGGCCGGGGGGGCGGGCAGCGGCGGCGGCTTGTGGGGCCGGGCCGGCAGGAAGACCAGGTCGGCGGCCTGGGGCCCGGCCTCCGGCTCGAAGCAGACGGTGACCTTGGCGAAGGGGCGACTGGCCATCTTGGTCATCTCCTGCAGCTGGCGGTGCTGCTCGTGCCGCAGGTCCAGGAACTGCTTCGCCTTCCAGAGCAGGACGCAGGCGGAGAGGAAGAGGAAGAAGCAGGAGAAGAAGACGGAGAAGAAGACGAAGAGGTCGATGTGGGCCTGGTCCTGCCGGAAGAAGAGCAGCCCCTGGGAGTCGCTGGCGTTGGGGCCGGCGCCCACCCCCAGCACCAGCAGGTAGAAGCGACTGGACTTGAGGGCGTGCAGCTCGTGGGGGTAGGTCACCACCACCCGGTCCCGCACGCCCCGCACCACCAGCACGGCCTGCGGCTCCCACACCGTCAGGTAGGTGATGAGCCCGCGGGGGCGCTCCTCCCGCAGCCGGGGCGGGGCCGTGCCGTTGGGCCCCCCCTCGGCCCCGCCCGGCGCCAGCACCCGCACGCCGTGCACCCCCGTGGCCCGGTCCACGTCCACGGCGAAGGTGTCGTAGGCGGGCGAGACGAAGAGGTCGACGGCGCCGAAGGTGACGTCCACGGTGATGCGGATGTCGACGTTGGTGAACTTGGGCTGCACGCCGAAGAGCACGGTGCGGCCGCGCGCCAGGTGCTGCAGGTTGGGCTGGTGGAAGCAGTTGCTCTGCGAGGTGGGGTCGAAGCAGAACTCCTGCTCCACCGAGATGAGCCGGTAGCACTGGAGCCCTCCAACCGGCGCCCCATGGAACGAGTCCCGGCACTTGGCACACTGGGGGGGGGGGGAGATGGGGTCAGTGACAGCAGCCCCCCCACCCCGCCCCACACGGCTCCCTCTGAGCACCCACTCCCCCCCTGCTGGCTCAGCCCCCGCCCCACACGGCTCCCTCTGAGCACCCCCTCCCCCCCCGCTGGCTCAGCCCCCGCCCCACACAGGTCTCCCACCCCCACACCCCTGCCCCACAGGGCTCCCTCTGAGTGCCCCTCCCCCTCTCCCCAGCTGCAGCCCCACCCCTGCCCCACACAGCTCCCTCTGAGCACCCCCCTCCCACTGGCTCAGCCCCACCCGGCCCAGAGTACTTGTAGCAGCCCTGGCTGGCCCCGCCCCCGGCCCCGCCCCCACCTGGTACTTGTAGCAGCCCTGGCTGGCCCCGCCCCCGGCCCCCGGCCCCGCCCCCACCTGGTACTTGTAGCAGCCCTGGCTGGCCCCGCCCCCGGCCCCCAGCCCCGCCCCCACCTGGTACTTGTAGCAGCCCTGGCTGGCCCCGCCCCCACCTGGTACTTGTAGCAGCCCTGGCTGGCCCCGCCCCCGGCCGCAGGCCCCGCCCCCACCTGGTACTTGTAGCAGCCCTGGCTGGCCCCACCCCCACCTGGTACTTGTAGCAGCCCTGGCTGGCCCCGCCCCCGCCCGCAGGCCCCGCCCCCACCTGGTATTTGTAGCAGTCTTTCTTGTCAGCCTGGGCGCTGTTCTGGCAGGGGCCCGTCTCCGTGTTGTTCTGGCAGGGGCAGCCCGTCCCATCCAGCTCGTTACACGTGTCCGCGTGGCCGTTACACTGGCACCTGGGGGGCAGGGGGGTCAGAGCGTGCGGGGGCCGGCCCCGCCCCCACCCCAAGGGGGGGCTCATCGCACGAGGAGACGTCGGGCTGGGCTCCCCGGCCCTGGGGGCACGGCCCCCCAGCTCCTGCCCGGCCCCACAGCCGCTCTGTAAGGAGCAGCAGCCATGGGGCAGGAAGCCGAAAGTCATCCTCACGTTCCCTCTCAATCGTTACAAAACCGGCTCCCTGCCTCTCGTGACCTGCGCTTCGAGCGCTTCCCCCACCCCGCCCCGCAGGCGCCCCCCGAGCTGTCGGAGGTTTCTCCCCTCGTGGCGCCCCGGTGTCAGGCACTCCTAGCGCCGGTATAAGGGGCCTGCAGATGCCCCGCCCCTCGGTTCCCTCTTACCGAGCAGTGCGAGGGGCCCGCGGAGCCGGTTCGCTACACCCCGGGAGAAACGCACCTTCGATTGCGATGGAACGTGCGATGCTGAACGCCCCCAGGCGAACCGGCTGGTTGGTGGCGCTGCTGGCAGCGCCGGAGGCTGCCGGGGAGGGGTCTCGCTCTACCCATCTGCCCATTTGTCTGTTCTCCCCCGGCCCGGCCCGCGCCCCTCCCCCAGACACTTCAGACAACTCAAGTGCGGTGCTGGCTGGCGCAGGCCGTGCACAGGAAGAGCCCTGCTAAACCCCGGTGACTGAGACGTGCCCTGGTTCCGGGGAGACGGGCTCCCCACCCCACAGAGGAGTCCGAGGTACTCAAACCCAATGAGCCATTTACAGAAACCCACGAACACACTTTGCAAGGCCGAGCGGGGGCTGACTGGGCAGTAAGGGGAGCAGAGGCTCGGCGGGGCCCCTTATACCGGCGCTGGGAGCAACACGGGGCGCCAGGCTGAGCCGACAGACACCACTGGGGGGAAAACCCCCGACAGCTCGGGGGGCGCCGGCGCCGGAAGGGACGTGAGCAGGCGCTCGAAGAACAACGTCACGTCGGGCTGCTCAGAAGGCCCCTGTCCTCACCACTCCCCCCAGAAACCGAGCGTCTGGCTGGCAAGGAACCGCTTCCCCCCGGTGCTCGGTGTGAAACCCGCATTGCCTGTTGTGTGTATGGTCCCCACAGCCCCATTGTCTGTCTGCTTCTCGGCTTGGGCCCTCTGTTGCCTAACGAATGGTGCAAGATGGAACTCGGTGAGGGTGGTGGGCTCGGACTGGTTAGACGATCGCTCAGCGATACTCTAGTGTCACACAGCTCAGCCGGGCCCGAGTTTCACTATCAACGGGGGTCCGAACGGAACCAGCTCCAGGCCCAGCCGAGCTGCCCAACCTCAGCACCAGGCAGAGACCGGAGTCCCCCCGACGGACCCAGCAGGGAACGGGCACCTGCCTTCGGGGCGTGGGGGGCAGCGGGTGACTGTTAATAAATAGAGGATTTGGGTATTACTGTGTGAGGCTCTTTCACTGGGAAAAGACCCTGCAGACCCTCAGGGCGACGCCTGAGCCCCAGGAACGGGGTGTGGGGGGTGCCCTAGAGTGAGCGGATAACAGCGGCTCTGTATCAGGTGCAACCCCCCCTCGCCCCCCTGCGGCTCTGTACCGGGTGCACCCCCCCCCCGCCTCGCGGCTCCGTACCGGGTGCACCCCCCACCCCGCCCGGCTCCGTACCGGGTGCACACACCCCACCCCGCGGCTCCGTACCGGGTGCACACACCCCACCCCGCCCTCACCCCGCGGCTCCGTACCGGGTGCACACACTCCACCCCACCCCCGCCCTGCGGCTCCGTACCGGGTGCACCTGCCCTCCAGCAGGAAGTAGCCGTGCAGGCAGCTCTCGCACTTCTCCCCAAAGCTGTTGTTCTGGCAGCTCACGCAGACGGCCACGTCCTCGGCCGGCCCCTCAGCCGCCCAGCTGGGGACCTGCGGAGACAGGGGTGAGACGGGGGACCCGGCCCCGCCCCACCCTCCCCTCCCCACCCTGGGCCCCAGCTGCAGATTGGGGGAGGGGAGGAAGGGACGGGGGAAGACAGGGGGACCCGGCCCCTCCCCGCCCGGGGACACGGGGGGGAACTGCGGGAATGGGGGCGAGACAGGGAGACACCCCCCAGGGGCCCGGCTCACCAGGGCAGGCTCCAGCGGGAAGCGCGCGGGGTCTCGCCGGGCGGCCCCCAGCTCCTCGCGGGAGATGCAGACGTCGCTGTTCCCGCGGCAGAAGGTGCGGCAGGGCCGGCAGGTCCCCCCGTTCAGCGCCGAGCCCACAAAGAGCGGCCGGCACTTCTCACAGTGTGCCCCCTGCCGGGAGAGGGGGGATTAAACCCCACAGAGACCCCTGCCCCCCGATCCCCCACAGTGCTCCCCTGCCGGGAGAGGGGGGATTAAACCCCACAGAGACCCCTGCCCCCCGATCCCCCACAGTGCGCCCCTACCAGGAGAGGGGGGTTAAACCCCACAGAGAGCCCTGCCCCCCACGATCCCGCACAGTGCTCCCCTGCCGGGAGAGGGGGGATTAAACCCCACAGAGACCCCTGCCCCCCACAATCCCACCCCCTGCAGGGAATGCAGCTGCCGGCTCAGCCTGGGATGTCAGAGACCCCCTCTGGGACCCTCCTTCACCCCCCAATGCAGAGCTACCCCCTGTCTCCCCCACCCACACACAGTGACCCCAGAGCCTCCCCATGCAGAGAAACCCCTAAACCCCCAGTCACCACCCACCACCACACAGGGCGACCAGAGACCCCTCCATGCCCCCCCCCCCCCACATGGTGGTGTTGGCGTGCTCCAGGTACCGGTTCTCCCCCCCCCCCCCCAACATGGTGGTGTTGGCACGCTCCGGGCACCGGTCCCCCCCTCCCCATGGTGGTGTTGGCGCGCTCCAGGCACCGCCCCCCCCCCACCATGGTGGTGTTGGCGCGCTCCAGGCACCACCCCCCCCTCACCATGGTGGTGTTGGCGCGCTCCAGGCACTGCCCCCCCTCACCATGGTGGTGTTGGCGCGCTCCAGGCACCGGTCCCCCGCTCGCCATGGTGGTGTTGGCGCGCTCCAGGCACCGCCCCCCCCCCCCAACATGGTGTTGGCACACTCCAGGCACCGCCCTCCCCCCCCCCATGGTGTTGTTGGCGCGCTCCAGACACCGGTCCCCCGCTCGCCATGGTGGTGTTGGCGCGCTCCAGGCAACGCCCCCCCCCTTCACCATGGTGTTGGCGCGCTCCAGGCACCGCCCTCCCCCCCCCCACCACCATGGTGTTGTTGGCGCGCTCCAGGCACCGGTGTCCCCCCCCCATGGTGGTGTTGGCGCGCTCCAGGCACCAGTCCCCCCCTCACCATGGTGTTGTTGGCGCGCTCCAGGCACCGGTCCCCCCTCACCATGGTGTTGTTGGCGCGCTCCAGGCACTGGTCCCCCCCTCACCATGGTGTTGTTGGCGCGCTCCAGGTACCGCCTCCCCCCCCACACCATGGTGTTGTTGGCACACTCCAGGCACCGCACCTCCCCTCACCATGGTGTTGTTGGCGCACTCCAGGCACCAGTCCCCCCTCACCATGGTGGTGTTGGCGCACTCCAGGCACCGGTCCCCCCCTCACCATGGTGTTGTTGGCACGCTCCAGGCACCGGTCCCCCCCTCACCATGGTGGTGTTGGCGCACTCCAGGCACCGGTCCCCCCTCACCATGGTGGTGTTGGCACGCTCCAGGCACTGGTCCCCCCCCCCCCCCACCATGGTGTTGTTGGCGCACTCCAAGCACCGCCCCCCTCCCCTCGCCATGGTGTTGTTGGCGCACTCCAGGCACTGGTCCCCCCCCCTCACCATGGTGTTGGCGCGCTCCAGACACCGGTCCCCCGCTCGCCATTGTGAAAGTTACTAGTGAGCCCGAGCAGTCGTTATGTCTGCCAGCGGCCATTAGGGGGAAGCAAACACCTTAAGGACACAGTAGCCTGAACTTTTCAACTGTTTTCCCTTCAAGGCCTTAAGGTAGTTGGAGCTGGTCCCAAGCTGGTTTTC
This sequence comes from Emydoidea blandingii, assembly GCA_036785055.1. NCBI lineage: Eukaryota > Metazoa > Chordata > Testudines > Emydidae > Emydoidea > Emydoidea blandingii. The sequence goes on from JAXIVB010000013.1 coordinate 24,498,602, forward strand.
ACTGACCAGATAGCAAAAGCACGGGTCTGACCACCACCAATCAAGTGTTAACACGGCAAGGACCTTGGTCTGAATGTGTATAAAGGATCTGTAAAATGTGTGTAAGACAGAGTTTTTGTGCTAAGGTGCAAAGCTCTCCTTTCTTCTGCAGAATAAAGCAACTCCTCCTTATCCCTGTCTGGCTGTGATTGGCTCTCAGCTAGGTGGACCCGATATTTCGGTGACACCATGGTGTTGTTGGCGCACTCCAGGCACCGCCCCCCCCCCTCACCATGGTGTTGTTGGCGCACTCCAGGCACCGCCCCCCCCCCTCACCATGGTGTTGTTGGCGCACTCCAGGCACTGGTCCCGCGCCCCGACGCCGGCGCAGTCGCTGTGCCGGTTGCAGCGACACTCCGCCGAGCAGTTCTCGCCCACGTAGCCGAAGTGGCAGCGGCACCGGTTGGGCTCCACGCACGTCCCGTTCACGCAGCCCTGCTGGCAGACCGGCCGGCAC
>JAXIVB010000013.1:24499297-24598858 GCA_036785055.1 Emydoidea blandingii
TGACCAGATAGCAAAAGCACGGGTCTGACCACCACCAATCAAGTGTTAACACTGCAAGGACCTTGGTCTGAATGTGTATAAAGGATCTGTAAAATGTGTGTAAGACAGAGTTTTTGTGCTAAGGTGCAAAGCTCTCCTTTCTTCTGCAGATAAAGCAACTCCTCCTTATCCCTGTCTGGCTGTGATTGGCTCTCAGCTAGGTGGACCCGATATTTCGGTGACACCATGGTGTTGTTGGCGCACTCCAGGCACCGCCCCCCCCCCCTCACCATGGTGTTGTTGGCGCACTCCAGGCACCGCCCCCCCCCTCACCATGGTGTTGTTGGCGCGCTCCAGGCACCGCCCCCCCCCCTCACCATGGTGTTGTTGGCGCACTCCAGGCACTGGTCCCGCGCCCCGACGCCGGCGCAGTCGCTGTGCCGGTTGCAGCGACACTCCGCCGAGCAGTTCTCGCCCACGTAGCCGAAGTGGCAGCGGCACCGGTTGGGCTCCACGCACGTCCCGTTCACGCAGCCCTGCTGGCAGACCGGCCGGCACAGCCCCGAGGCGCTGCGGGGAGAGGGGGGGGAATCTCCAGCTGCCGACAGCCCTCGCCTGCCCAGGGCACTAGGGCCGAGCTGCTGTGCGTGCCCCTGTGCCCCCACTCCAGGCAGCCCCCCCCAGACCTCCTACCCCACACCCCCCTGGCCCAGGTACCCTCCCCACAGGGCTCCCGCCCCAGGCACACACACCCCCGGGGTCCCAGCCCCCCCACTCCAGGCGCCCCCCCCTGGGGTCCCAGCCCTGCACACCCCCCGCCCCAGGCACACACACCCCTGCGGTCCCAGCCCCCCCCGGGGTCTCAGCCCCGCGCCCCTCCCCGCCCCAGGCACACCCCCCCCCAGGGTCCCAGCCCCCCCGGCTCACTTGTGCAGGGTGTAGCCGGCCTTGCAGGCACACTCGTAGCCGTGGGGCCGGTCGTGGCAGGTCTGCGTCTCGTTGCAGTCGTGGTGCCCGTTCAGACACTCGTTCTCCGGGGGGCACGACAGGAAGGACCAGGTGGCCCCGGCCCGCAGGCCTGCGCCAGCCCTGGGGAGAGGGGCATTTTGGGTAAAACACATACACACACCCCGCCCTGGGGAGAGCGGCATTGTGGGTAACCACCCCCCCCCAGCCCTGGGGAGAGGGGCATTGTGAGTAAAAAAAACCCCAGCCCTGGGAGAGCGGCATTGTGGGTAAAAAAAAACCCCAGCCCTGGGGAGAGGGGCATTGTGGGTACAAGCCCCCCGGGCCACCCCCATGAAGCAAAGCATCATGGGTAAGAGCAGACAAAGCTCTTGCAGGGAGAGAGAAATTATGGGAACCGCCCCAGGCAGCTACTGCATGATGGGTAACAGTCCTGAGTTCGGGGGCCGGCCCTGCGGAGTGAGGCATTGTGGGTAAAGCGCCCCTCCCCCCAATACCTACCGTGCCGGGGCCCGCCCAGCCCCCCCTCAGGCAGCGCCCGTGGCCGTTCTCGCCGGGGCGGCCGCACCAGCCACAGCGGGGCTGGCGGGTGCAGCGGGCGCATTGCTGGGCGCGGGCGCAGGGGGGGGCGCAGCTCTCGGTCCCGCTCAGCACCCGCCCGCACAGCCCCGCCAGGCACCGCATGGGCAGGTAGGTGGGGCTCATGCACTGTGGGGAGAGAGGGGGGGTTACTGCTGCCCTCGGCCGGCGCGGCCCCTCCGAAACCTCCCCTCCCTGGGATCCCCCCTCCCCAGGATCCCATGTCCCCCCTAGCCTCCCCGGGATCCCACTCGACGCGTCCCCCCGGGATTCCCCTCCCCCCAGCCCTCCCTGGGTTCCCCCACAAGCCTCGCCCCATGGCCCCCCGGCAGACCTGGCGCAGGCTGACGCTCCAGACGCAGCGTTGCCAGCCCCCGTCGGCCCCCTTGGAGCCCAGGCAGGCATGGCAGGAGCTGTGGTTGTGGCAAGGTGTGGGGCAGGCCAGGGGGGGCGACGACTCCACGGGCATGGGGGAGACGTTGAGCAGCGAGTGGCTGAAGCACGTCCAGTCGTAGGTGGGCTGCACGCTCAGGATGCGCCGCGTCTCGCCTGGGGGCGGGGGGGGGGTGAGATCCCTGGGAGACCCCCCCCTCGTATCCCCCGCCCGCCCCGGCACCCACCACCCTGCCACCCCCTTCCCCAGGCACCCACTGCCCCCCATAGCCTCTGCCCCAGATCCACCCAGGCGCCCGCCATCCTGCCGCCCCCTCCCCCAGGTACCCACTGCCCCCCGGGTCCCAGCTCCCTGCCCCCTCTGACCTGGGCCGCAGACCTGCCCCACTACCCCATCCCAAATGGCCCCCTGCAGCCCCCCCGGCTCCCCGCCCCCGTACCGGTGCGTTTGAACTGGCGCGTCCACATGCACTTGCCCGAGGCGGTGCAGGCCGGGCAGTCGGCCGCCTCGCACGAGATCTCCGAGCAGTGCTGGCCACGAAGATCTCGCGCTGGTTGATGCGACAGTCATTCTCCGACGTGCAGCTCCCCGCGCTGCCGATGCAGGCGCCCTCGGGGCAATTGGTGCACCACTTGCACTGCGGGGGTGCCTGGGAGGTGGGGGTCAGGGCTGGCCGGGGGCACCCCACAGCCAGCGCCCCCCCGCCCCACTGCCCTCCGCACCCCACAGCCAGTGCCCCCCGCCCACTGCCCTCTGCATCCCACAGCCTGCACCCCAGCCCCCTCCAGCCAGCGCCCCCCACTGCCCTCCGCATCCCACAGCCAGTGCCCCCGCCCCACTGCCCTCCGCACCCCACAGCCAGCGCCCCAGCCCCCTCCAGCCAGCGCCCCCCCACTGCCCTCCACACCCCACAGCCAGCGCCCCCCGCCCCACTGCCCTCCGCACCCCACAGCCAGTGCCCCAGCCCCCTGCAGCCAGTGCCCCACTGCCCCCCAGAGCCAGCACCCCAGCCCCCTCCAGCCAGCACCCCCCCACTGCCCCCCAGAGCCAGCACCCCAGCCCCCTCCAGCCAGCACCCCCCCACTGCCCTCCGCATCCCACAGCCAGTGCCCCCCGCCCCACTGCCCTCTGCATCCCACAGCCAGCGCCCCAGCCCCCTCCAGCCAGCGCCCCCCCACTGCCCTCCGCACCCCACAGCCAGTGCCCCAGCCCCATCCCCACCGCACCCCTGGCCAGCGCCCCCTCCAGCCAGTGCCCCACCCGGCTCCCCAGTTCCCCCGAGAGAGGATGGGGGAGCAGCCGGGACACACACTCACCGCGGTGACCAGCCCGTGGTTCATGGTGCGGGGGTGCCGGGCCAGACACTCACTGCAGGTCCTCAGGCGTCGGCACTCCTCCGCGACCGCGGCGTGGGGAAGCAGGCGGCCGCCCCAGCCGGGCAGCCCAGCCTGCGGGAGAGACCAGTGAAACGGGGGGGGGGGGGGGGGGGGGGGGGGGGGGGGGGGGGGGGGGGGGGGGGGGGGGGGGGAAAAGACCGCAGCCCTGCCCCCACCGCTGGCCAACGCCCCCCAGCTGCCCGTAGCCACCGCCTGCTCTGGGAACCAGGGCCCACAGCCCTCCCCGCCCGCTCACCTCATGGCCTCAGTTTCCCTGGCATGGGGTGGGGAGGACCGACGTCTGCTCTCAGGGCAGGCTGAGAGACGTGGGGCGCGCGTGGCCAGGAGGGGTCAGGGACGGACCCGCTGGGAGCAGCGGGACCGGACAGGCCCCGGGCCCTGAAGGAGCTTTTCCCGCCTCTCCCTGCAGAGAACAACGGCCGGGGGAGGCACAAGGGGGGGCACAGGGGGGCTGCCGAGGGGGGCCGGGGTCTCCCTGGGGTCTGGCCAAGGAGCCCAGCCACCGACGGACGGAGCCTGGCCAGGGCTCGCTGCAGCCCGGCCGGCCCCAGCGGGAATCCAGGACCTGGGGCTGCACGGGGGGTGTGTGTGGGGGGTCATTGGAACCACCACGGGGGGCCCAGCTCCCCCCCCCCGCCCCCCGCAGGGCCTGCTGGGCTGGACTCCGGCAGGGACCCGACCCTGGGGGGGGGGGGGGGGGAGCAATCCTGGAAGCCCACGGGCCTGCCCCTCTCCAACATAGACCCCCCTGTGACTCCGCCCTACACCTCGCCCCACTTCCCCCCCAACAGCCACCCCCCTTCTGGTAGGGCCACGCCCTCTCCTGTGTAGCCACACCCCTACTTCCTCACCCCACCAATAGCTTCAGCCCATCTCTTTCCCCCTGGCCTTGGCCCTCCTCCATCCACCAACAGCCATGGCCGATCCCCCTGTAGCCACGCCCCCTCCCCATTGGTGGCCACGCCCCTCCCCATCAGTGGCCACGCCCCCTCCCAGTCCCCCACCTGTCGGCGGCATCAGCGGACAGGCAGCTGCCGCGGCACCAGGTGCAGCTGGCACTCGAGCGGTTGCAGGCGTCGGGGCCGGGGAAGACGAGGCAGGGGTCGGAGGGCACCGTCAGCACGGCCATGCGCCCCAGCGCCACCCCGCTGAACCCCCCGGAGACGTAGATCCGGCCCCCGACCGCGGCCACCGCGTGGGCCACCGACTCATTCATGGGCACGCCCACCACCGCCGGGCCTGGAGAGAGCAAAGGACCCTGGGTAACCCGCTCACCCCGGCCTGGGGGGAGAGCAAAGGACCGTGGGTAACCCCGCCCACCCCGGCCTGGGGGGAGAAACTGGGTCAGTGAAGGATCATGGGTAACGGGGGCAGAGGGGGGAACTCAGAGCGGGGGGGGGAATCTCACTCCCCATTGCCTGTGTGGCTGGGGTCCCCTCCCCCCTTTGTGTGGCTGGGGGGGTCTCCCTCCCTGCCCCCCCAGTCCCCCCGTTACCCGTCTGGTTGGGCAGGATCCAGGTGTTGCAGTTGAGCTGGTAAAGCAGCACATGGCTGGTGAAGTCCTGGGTCTCCGTGCGGCCCCCGACCACCACCATGGTGTCCCGCAGCACGGCCGCCGCGTGGAAGAAGTGAGACAGCGGCTGGGGGACCACACGGGGTCAGCGAGACGCGGGGTCAGCCCTCCCCCCACATCCCCGCTGCGTCCCAAAACCCCACTGCACCCCATAACCCCATCCCCGCTGCACCCCATAACCCCACCCCTACATCCCCACTGCACCCCAAAACCCCACCCCCAGCCCCATAACCCCATTGCACCCCAAGAACCCCATCCCCATAACCCCACTGCACCCCAAAACCCAAGCCCCCCAGCCCATAACCCCACTGCACCCCAAAACTCTGTGCCCCCACCCCCATATCCCTGCTGTAGCCCAAACCCTCCACCCCAAAAACCCCACAACCGCATCCCTGCCACATCCCAAAACCTCACTGCACACCAAAAACCCCACAACCCTGCTGCACCCCCAAACCACATCCCCCACAACTTTAGCCCCTCACCCCCCATGTCCCTGCTGCACCCCAAAACCCCCTGCTCCCCATGCCCACACCCCTGCCCTGGCACTGCCCCACCTTGGGGCCCTGGGCGGGGGGCCAGCAGGCTCCAGGTCCGGCTGGGGCAGTGCAGGCTGTAGAGCTCGGGGGAGGCCGACACCGTCTCCACGTGGGAAACGCTGCCCCCCGAAAACGTAGACGGCGTCTGTGCCCTCGTGGTACACGGCCGAGTGCCCGTACAGACCTGGGGGCAACAGAGAGGGGTCAGGCCCCCAAACAACACACCTGGGGGCAGCGGGGGGGGTCAGGCCCCCAAACAACACACCTGGGGGCAGCGGGGGGGGTCAGGCCCCCCAAACAACACACCTGGGGGCAGCTTCTGAACCCCCCTTCACCCTGCTCTGTCCCCACACTGGGGTCCCAGCTGCCGCCAGCGCTCGCTCTCCACGCCGGGGGGTACCTGGGGGGGGAGCAGCAGGGGGTTCGTACCTGTGTGGGGGGGTCCTGGCCGCCAGCCCCACCTGCTCTCCACACCGGGGGGTACCTGAGGGGGGGGTTCATTCCTGTGGGGGGGTCCCGGCCGCTGGCCCCGCCTGCCAGCGCTCGCTCTCCACGCCGGGGTTGTACCTGTGGGGGGGGGGTCCCGGCCACCGGCCCCGCCTGCCAGCGCTCGCTCTCCACGCCGGGGCGTACCTGGGGGGGGTTGTACCTGTGGGGGGGGTCCCGGCCGCCGGCCCCCGCCTGCCAGCGCTCGCTCTCCACGCCGTACTCCAGCAGTTGCTTGTTGAAGCCGTCGGCCGGGGGAGTAGCCTCCGATGAGCAGCAGGGAGGTGCCGCGCCGGGGGGTCAGCGTGTGCCCCGCCACAGCCGGGAGCAGGGGGTCCTGGGGGGGAGCAGAGCTCAGAGCGGTTGGGGGCCCCCGGGGGAGGGATCACAAGGGCACCGAGGTGGATGAGCGAAGTGTCGGGGGCACAGGGGTCAGAGGTCACTGGCTCCGGTAGCCCAGCTGTGGCGATCCGGCGCTCATGGGCAGAGTCAGCGGGAGCCCAGGGCTGGGGGCAGCATGGGGCCAGGGGTCGATGCGGGGTCAGCGAGGGGCTGGGGGGTCAGGGTGGGGTTGGCACTGGGTCGGCATGGGTTCGGGGGTCTGCATGGGGTCACCGCTGGGTCGGGGGTCCGCGGGGGGGTCGGGGGTCGCTGTGGGGGGGAGGGGGGCTGCGGGTACCTGCTCCTGCCTCCACTGCAGCGTGGTGAGGTTGAGCATCCAGCAGTCGCTGGCGACGCCGCCGGCCGCCAGCCCCCCCAGCACCACCATGGCCTGGCGCGCCGGCACGTAGGCCGCGGCGTGGAAGTAGCGGGGGCTGGGCCCCCCGGCCCCCGTCCTCCGTCCCCGCCAGCATCTGGGTCCAGCGGCGCTCCGGGATGGAGTACCTGTGGGGAGAGACCCAGAGCGAGAGAGTCCCCCGGAGCCGGGGGGGCCAGAGACCCACAGCCCCACCCCCAGAGACCGGGGTGCAGCCTGAGGAAGGGGGCGGAGCCCAGCAGGTCACGAGGGCGGAGCCTGAGGAAGGGGGCGGGGCCCAGCAGGTCCCAGGGGCGGGCCTGGGGAAGGGGGCGGAGCCCAAGGGCTCCCCGCTCACCTGTAGACGTTTGCCCAGCAACCCTGGCGCAGGGACAGGCCCCCGAACATCCAGAGCGTGGCCTCCGGCCCCTCCACCATGGTGTGGCCCAGGCGGTGCAGGAACCGGCTGGCCGTGTCCTGGGACAGACGCAGAGACAGGGTCAGCGCCCAGGGGGCCGGGGATCGGGGCTGGGAAGCCAGCGTTGGGTGTGGGGCAGGGGACGGTGCCGGGCAGGAGGCAGTGCCCAGCACATGCAAGGGGGTGGGTGCCCATGCCAGGCAGGGCAGGGGCTGGGGGGGATGGTGCTGGGCAGGGAGTGCCAGGATGGGGGGTGAGGGGGGGCCCGGTGGGGTTGGGGGGCTGGGGCTGGGCTGGGCAGGGGGTGAGGGGGGGCCCGGCGGGGTTGGGGCAGGGTGGGACGGGCCCGGCGGGGTTTGGGCAGGGCAGGGGGGTGCATGAGCAGGTGTGCCCAGGCAGGGGGCGAGGGGGGGGGCCCCGGCGTGGGGACTCACGGGCGTCAGCTGACTGTCAATCAGCGTCTCCCAGACGAGCTTCCCCGGGTCCAGTGGCACCGAACAATCCGCGCCCCCGAACCTCTCGCCACAGACGCAGAGACCCAGACTCTGGGGGGGGGGGGGGGGAAGGGAGGGTGAGACGGGCACGGCCCCCACCCTGCCCCCCAGGGCCTGCACCGACCCCGCCTCCTCCCCCCACGTGCCTTGGCCCAGCCCTGGGCCCAGCCCTGGACTCCAGCCCCACTGTGGACCCCCAGCACTCGCCCTGGTCCAGTCCCCCAGCGGAACCCCCCAGCCTTCCCCCCTTCATGCCCCCGTCCCTCCCATTGCACCCCTCTACCTGTGCCCACCCATCCCAGGCCCGTCCCCTGTCTCAGACTCCTGCCCCCCCGTCAGTCCCCCCGTCCCAGGCCCCTCCCCCGTCTCAGCCCCCCTGCCCCCCGTCACGCACCATGTTGCAGACGCCCTGGCCGGCGTGGGGCGAGCAGTTCCGGGGCAGACCCGCAGCTGGCAGTGGGGCCCAGCGTAGCCCCCCCGGCACACGCAGCGCCCGTCCCGGCACTCCTGGGTGGGCCGGCAGCCGGGCCAGCAGCGATGCACCGCGAAGGTGGCGTTGAAGCCTGACGCCTCGCTGGAGTTCGCCTCGTAGTACAGAACCAGCAGCCTGGGGGGGGGGGGGGAACAGGGGGTTAGAGAGGTCTGTGCCCCCCACCCGTGCACGGCCAGAGGAGGTGGGGGGGTGTCTCTGTGCCCCCCCCAGTCCTCCCTGTGCCCAGCACGGGAACCAGGAGCGTCGGTGTGCCCCCCCATGATGGAGTTCTCAACGTTTTCTCTGAATACTGTGTGTGCCTCAGTTTCCCCTGTTACTCCAGTCCCTAGGCGGGGGGATCAGGGGGTTGATCGGTGCAGCGACCCCCGCAGGGCAGGTGTGGCCGCGACTGGCTGCCTGGGCACAGAGACTGGCCGACACCCTGTAGCCTGGCTCCTGATGGCCGGAGCTTGTCCCAGTGGCTCTCACACCCATCCCTGCCCCACGCAGGCCTGGCTCCCCGAGGCAGCAGCCCGACCTCTCCTGAGGATCTCCTCTGGGGCCGCCAAATCGCTCACCTGCCCTCCTCCCGCAGGCGGATTAGCCCCTGGACCAACAGAGCCCATGGCCAGGGCCCCGGCAGTTGGGGGGCCCCCGGGAAAATGGGTGCAGGAGCGCGGGGCGGGCGGAGTGGGTCGGGGCGCGGGGGCTGGCAGGTGCCGGAGCGGGGCAGGGGCAGGTGCAGGGGCCGGAGCAGAGCCAGGGCTGTGGGGTGGGGCTGGCTGCTAATGGGTGGGTCACGGCCCACACAGGCCCACCTGTGGCTACGCCCCATCCCATCCCCTGCAGAGCAGCCCGGGGGGGGGGGGGGGGAGCAGCCCGGGGGACCTGCTGGCCCAGGAAAGGGACAAAGGCCAAGAGGGGCTACGGGGGGGGGGGGGGGGGGAGGCTGGGCTGGGGGGAACTGGTCAGTCGGGACTTTGCTGCAGGTCCCTGGTCTCACAAGCTCTGTTCTACGCTGGGTCCCCACGTCACGGTCACTTGCTGCCTGGGAGTCACTGCGGGGGGGCAGGGCCCTTTGGGGGCACATGAGGCTCCCCAGGGCCCCGTCCAGGGGGACTTGCTGTGGGGGGGCCCCGGGGTGAGCAGGGGGCCGAACACTCAGAGGTCGGACCCAGGAGGCCCCGAAGCCGAGCAGGCTCCTGGCCCTGGTGACAGGTGCCCCTGCGGGGAGACGCTGCCCCAGAGCCCTGCCTGGCTTCACCCGGAACCGTGCCAGAGCCCCCAGCCTGGGACCCCGGGACACCCCCAACCCCGTGCCATGCCCAGGACCCCAGGAGGCCCGAGCCCCCCCGCTGGCAGCACCCACCTGACGCGGCCTCCACGGTGAGGGGCTGGGCGCGGCCCTGCCCGCAGAAGGCGCCGATGAGGGTCCGGTCGGCCTGGATCTCCCCACTGTCCAGGAAGGCTGGCAGCCCGTCGAAGGCGTAGGCGTAACTGTGCTGGGGGGCAGGCGGAGATGGGACCCCCTCGCCTGGCTGCTCCCCCCCCCCAGCACCCCACCCGCCCGGGCCCTGCTTCCCCCCACGGCACCCGGCCCGGGCCCTGCTCCTCCCCCCGCCCCCCCCCGGCACCCGGCCCGGGCCCTGCTCCTCCCCCCCCCAGCACCCCACCCAGCCCGGGCCCTGCTCCCCCCCGCCCCCCCCGGCATCCAGCATGGACCCTACTCCCCCCAACGCCCCCCAGCCCACCCCACTCACCATGCAGGGGGTGCTGAGGTCAGGCTGCAGGGTCAGGCTGATGGCGGGGCAGGGCCTGGGCAGGGGGGCAGGGCTCCAGGCCGGGCGAGGCCGACAGCACCCACAGGCAGTGGGCCAGGTCTCCGGGCACCCCCCCTGCCCCGCCGGGAGCCCAGGGAGCCCGAACCCGAGAGGTTGGCCAGCAGCGAGCGCCCCTCGCACGCCCGGTAGCAGGTGCCCATGTTCCTGGGGGAGAGAGAGTGTCAGCGCCGGGGGGGGGCCCCACACAGGGGTGGGGGGATCAGGGTGTGCGATGGTCGCAGAGACCCCTAGAGGGCAGGTGTGATGCCCACGGGCTGCAGAGACCGGCTGACACTGATGGCCCCCACCTCCCCCCAAGGTGGGGGAGAACAGAGACCAGGTCACCAGGGGCTGGGCCGCTGGAAGCGGGTCAGTCTCCTGGTTTGGGACTCAGGGAGAGCCCAGGGCTCTGGATCCCCACCCCCACCCCCACCCCGACGGACTTTGCTGCAGGTCCCTGGTCCCACAAGCTCTGTTCTATGCTGGGTCCCCACGACTAATAACCCGCCGGGGTCACTCGCTGGCTGGGAGTCGCTGCTGGCTGCGGCGGAGGGAGGGGGGGCTCTTTGGGGGGGTATGAGGCTCCCCAGGGGTCCCAGCCCAGGGGCTGAACTCTCCGAGGTTCGATCCAGGAGGCCCCGAAGCCGAGCAGGCTCCTGGCCCCGGTGGGAACCCTGAGCGGAGACGCTGCCCCAGAGCCCTGCCAGAGCCCCCAGTCTGGGACCCCGGGACAGGGGGTCTCTGGGGCCAGGAGGAATGCGGGGATTTCAGGGGTGGGGTCTCACCTGGGGTCCCCGTAGAACCCGGGGGCACAGCGCTCGCAGTGGGGCCCCTCGGCGGGGAGTTGGGGTGTCTGGGGGGCAGGAGGAAGGAGGGGTCTCGGGGGGGACGGGGGGGATCTCACCTGGGGTCCCCGTAGAACCCGGGGGCACAGCGCTCGCAGTGGGGCCCCTCAGCGGGGGGGGGCGCAGTAGCAGGCCCCCGTGGCCCCGTGGCAGTGGCCCCGCTCGGGCAGCCATGCCCGTTGCACTCACACGCCTGGCACCCGCCCGGGTTCGTGGCGTCGCCGAGCTGCCGGGCCGGCAGAGGTGGCAGTGCTCGCCGTGGGTCCAGTCTGCGGAGAGGGGGGCAGAGTGAGTGGGGGGGAGAGTTGGGGATGTGGAAGGGGCGTAGGGGGAGTGCAGGGCCCGAGCAGGAGGAGGAGGGGGCCGCGGGGGTGGGGCACGGGGCGGAGTGCAGGGGCCCGCGGGGGACTCACCCTGGCACTCATCGCACACCCCGGGCCCCCCGGCCTCGCAGCTGCTGTGGAAGTGGCAGCCGCAGTCCACGCTGCACCGGGCCCCCCCCCGCGCTGCCGTTGCCCCCGGCGCCCGGCTCCGACGTCCAGCCCAGCTCGCACTCGCACACGTAGCCGGGGGGGGCCACTGCACCGGCCGTGCCCGCACTCCTCGTAGCACCTGGGGAGACGCCGGGGTGGGGGATGGAGCGGGGGCAGCCGGTGCAACCCCAGCCCCCCCGATTCCCAACCCCCCCAGCCCTGCACCACCTCCTTCCCAGCCCCCCGAATCCCAACACCCCCCCAGCCCTGCACCATCCCCTCCCCAGATCCCCCGAATCCCAACCCCCCCAGACCTGCACCGCCCCCCCTCCCGAGCCCCCCTGAATCCCAACCCCCCCGAGCCTTGTGCCACCCCCTCCCCAGACTCCCCCAGCCCTGCACCACCTCCTTCCCAGCCCCCCGAATCCAACACCCCCCCCAGCCCTGCACCGTCCCATCCCAGATCCCCTGAATCCCAACCCCCCAACCCTGCACCGCCCCCTTCCCCCCGAATCCCAACCCCCCCAGCCCCGCTGAGCCCTGCACCGCCCCCTCCCCAGCCCCCCTGAATCCCCAACCCCCCCCAACTCTGCACCGCCCCCTTCCCCCGAATCCCAACCCCCCTGAATCCCAGCCCCGCTGAGCCCTGCACCGCCCCCTCCCCAGCCCCCCTGAATCCCAATCCCCCCCAACTCTGCACCGCCCCCTTCCCCCCCGAATCCCAACCCCCCTGAATCCCAGCCCCGCTGAGCCCTGCACCGCCCCCTCCCCAGCCCCCCTTTCCCTGGCCTCACGTCTGGTTGCAGTGGCTGGCACCGTCGCCGGCATAGCCGCGCTGGCAGTGGCACTCGTAGGCCTCGGGCGTGTTGCGGCAGCGGGCGAAGGGGTGGCAGTGAGCCAGGCCCAGCCGGCACTCGTCCACGTCGGGGCACTGCCCGTAGGACCAGGCGGCCGGCTGGGCGGGGGGCAGCCCGTGGCTCTCCCACAGCGCCACCGAGCAGTTGGGGAAGCCGCCCACGCCAGAGAAATCACCCTGCAGGCACCTGGGGCGGGGGGGAGGAGACGGGGGGTCACGGCAGAGATGGGCAGCAACCCCCCCGCCCCACACACCGAGCCAGCCAGTCCCTGCCCTGGGGCCGGGTGGCAGCCGGCGCCCCCTAGAGGGGGACAGGCCCCTGCCCCATTCCCCGCCCCCCTGAGCCAGCCAGTCCCTGCCCTGGGGCCGGGTGGGAGCCGGCGCCCCCTAGAGGGGACAGGCCCCTGCCCCATTCCCTGCCCCCCTGAGCCAGCCAGTCCTGCCCTGGGGCCGGGTGGGAGCCAGCGCCCCCTAGAGGGGACAGGCCCCTGCCCCATTCCCTGCCCCCCCTGAGCCAGCCAGTCCCTGCCCTGGGGCCGGGTGGGAGCCGGCGCCCCCTAGAGGGAACACCCCACCCCCCAGCCTGTTACCTGCCCAGCGTGGGGTTGTCCGTGTTCCCGCACCAGCCGCACTCGAAGTGCTGCAGACAGTCCCGGCACGTGTTGAACCGGGCGCAGTCCAGGCACTGGGGCACCGAATGGACGCTGGGGGCAGGAGACAGACGAGTCAGCCCCAGCTCGGCCCCCACCCCCTCCCAGAGCCGGGAGAGAACCCAGGAGTCCTGGCTCCCAGCCCCCCACCCCCTCCCAGAGCTGGAGAGAACCCGGGGTCCCCGCGCCCCTCACCTGTCGTACCAGCCCCGGCAGTCCCCGTACGGGTACTTGGCCAGGTAGGCGGCGAAGAAGAAGCAGCTGTGGGTGGACTGGCACCAGGCGCACTGGCTGGAGTTGGACAGACACTCGGCGCACGTGCTCCGCCTGGGGGGAGGGGGGGGTTACTGCTTCCCAGAGCCCCCCTGCTGCCCCCCCACACCCAGCCACCCCCCCAGGCAGCACCCACCTCCCCCCCAGACAGCCGCCCACGCGGCCCAGCACCCTGACCACACACTGACCCCCAGGTCCTGCCACCCCCAGCACCGACCCCCCCCCACCGCACCCTACCCACACACTGACCCCCCCAGGTCCTGCACCCCCAGCACCGAGCCCCCCGGCACCCTGCCCACACACTGACCCCCCAGGTCCTGTCCCCCCCAGCACCGACCCCCCCCGGCACCCTGCCCACACACTGACCCCCCCAGGTCCTGCCCCCCAGCACTGACCACCCCCCCGGCACCCTGCCCACACACTGACCCCCCAGGTCCTGCCCCCCCCAGCACCGACCCCCCCCGGCACCCTGCCCACACACTGAACCCCCCTAGGTCCTGTCCCCCCCAGCACCGACCCCCCCCGGCACCCTGCCCACACACTGACCCCCCAGGTCCTGCCCCCCCCAGCACCCTGCCCACACACTGACCCCCCAGGTCCTGCCCCCCCGGCACCCTGCCCCCACACTGACCCCCCCGGCACCCTGCCCATACACTGGCACCCCCAGCACCCTGCCCACTCACTGACCCCCAGGTCCTGCCTCCCCGGCACCCTGCCCACTCACTGACCCCCCCGGGCACCCTGCCCCCCCCCGCCCCCCCCCCAGGACTCACTGGTGGCACAGCGCGGGGCAGGCGTGGGGGGCACGGACGGCGTGGGGCTGCCGGCCCCGACGGCTACACAGCAGATCCCCCTTCTTGCTACTGTTCACCTGCCACTCGCAGAACGGGTCCTGAGGGGGCACCGGGGGGGGGGGGTCAGAGACCCTTCCTGCAGAGCCAGCGCCCCCCAGAACCCCTTGTTCACCACTGTCACACGGCCATGCCATGTTCTGCACTACACCTGCTGGGGAGGGATCACTTGGAAACTCATAATGTGCTGAACATCGTTGTCCTGTTAGCATGGGCGTACCCACGCGGTGCGTGATGCTGGGCTCTAGACCCCCCGACGGGTCGTCCGGCCCACGGCCGCTGGGGGAGTCCCTGGCTGGGGCTGGCCGGGTTCCCCCCCTGGGGCTGCGGGAGGCCTGGGGGCCGGAGGAGTCACCCGCTCGGTGAGTCTGGGGACAAGATCCCGGTTTGTAATCGCCGGGGGAACCTTCCTCGTACTTTGCGCTGGCCGGGGGGAGCCGAGCGGCAGGCGGAGCGCGGGGGGGCACGGCCTGGAGGGGGCGCTGTTCCCGGGCACAGAGTCGGGGGCGCCGCGGTTCAGCCGTCACGTCGTAACCTGGGGAACGTCTCACACACACACACCCCGCCCCGGTGCCCGTCTCACCGCGCTGCCAGGCGTGGCAGTCCCGGTACTCCTCGCACAGGAAGCAGTTGCTGGGCGAGAGGACGAGGCGCACGGAGCCCCCCCCACACGGCCCCCCGCCCCCCGGCCCCTCCAGCCGGGCGTGGCAGCTGGCGCTGAGCGGGCACCAGCCGCAGCCCTGGTCGGCCAGGCAGGCCAGGCAGGAGGGGTAGGAGGGGCAGGGCCCCCGCGCGGAACGGCTCCAGGAAGAAGTACGAGATCTCCTGGGGGGAGAGCGGGCGAGTGAGAACCAGGGGCACCCCCGGCAGCCAGCCCCCCAGGGCACCCCCGGCAGCCCCAGCCCCCCAGGGCAGCCCCAGCCCCCCAGGGCAGCCCCGGCAGCCAGCCCCCCAGGGCACCCCCAATCACCCCCAGCCCCCCAGGGCAACCCCGGCAGCCAGCCAGCCCCCCAGCCCCCCAGGGCACCCCGGCAGCCAGCCCCCCAGGGCACCCTAATCACCCCCAGCCCCCCAAGGCACCCCCGGCAGCCAGCCCCCCAGGGCACCCCCAATCACCCCCAGCCCCCCAGGGCACCCCCGGCAGCCAGCCCCCCAGGGCACCTCCCAATCAGCCTGCAGCACCCCTCCCTACCCCAGCCAGCCCCTCACCTTTCCCCACCTCACCGCACCCCAATCATCCCCCCGCGGCACCTGGATACAGGTGAGTACACATGGTGTGGGGGATGGGGGGTACACACGGTGTGGGGGATGGGGGGTACACACTGCCACCTGGCAGAGGGATGGGGGGAGGGGTCCGAAGGGTTCACATGGGGCAGGGGGACGCAGAGGGTAAATGGGGGGTACACATGGTGGGGTTACACAAAGGGTGGGGGTACGTGGGGTGCACACAGGGGTACGTGGAGGGCACACAGGGGGCACAGGGGGGTACATGGGGGGCACACAGGGGGACACGTGGGGGGCACACAGGGGGCACAGGGGGGTATGTGGAGGGCACACAGGGGGCACGGGGGGGGGTTACTCACGCTGCTGCCTGGCACCCCGGTGCGGTCCCACACCAGGGTGAGCTCGCTGCTCTGCCTGGCGGGGGGATGGGGGTACCCGGGGTTACACAGAGGGGGCAGGGGGGCACGTGGGGGGCACAGGGGGGTATGTGGGGGGCACACAGGGGGCACAGGGGGGTATGTGGGGGGCACACAGGGGGCACAGGGAGGTACATGGGGGGCACACAGGGGGCAGGGGGACACGTGGGGGGCACACAGGGGCGGGGAGGTACATGGGGGCACACAGGGGGCAGGGGGACACGTGGGGAGCACACCGGGGGGCGGGGGGGACACATGGGGGGCACACAGGGGGCACAGGGGGTTACTCACGCTGCCGCCCGGCACCCCGGTGCGGTCCCACACCAGGGTGAGTTCGCTGCTCTGCCCGGTGCCCGAGCTGTTGAGATGCCCCTCGACCTGCACCAGGTATTTGTTGCCGCGCTCGGGGCTGCCAAAGAGCCGCTGGGTGCCCGGGCGCTGCAGGGGGCGCGTCTCCTTCTCCTGCTGCACGGCCCAGCGCCCCACCTCCTCCTGCCACGGGCGGAGGTCAGGGGGAGCCAGAGCCCCCTGCCGACCCCCCTGCCCCACAGTGCCCCACCTCCTCCTGCCACGGGCCGGGGGTCAGGAGGAGCCAGAGCCCCCTGCCGACCCCCTGCCCCACAGCGCCCCACCTCCTCCTGCCACGGGCTGGGGGTCAGGGGGAGCCAGAGCCCCTGCCGACCCCCTGCCCCACAGTGCCCCATCTTCTCCTGCCATGGGCCAGGGGGAGCCAGAGCCCCCTGCTGACCCCCCCGCCCCACAGCACCCACAGCTGACCCCACCCCTACTCCCCGGCACAGACCCCACGGCACTGTGTTGGGGCAGCCCCGATGGCCCCCGGCTCCCCCCTTACCAGCTCGGGGGCGTTGGGGGCGCGGCCCAGCTTGGCGACCACGTGGAGGCGCTGCACACGGCCCAGACGGAGATGTGGGGGGCGGGAGGGGGGCCCGGCCAGCAGCGGGTAGATGAGCCCTTGTAGACCAGGGAGACGTCCATCTCCGAGCTGGGGCTCAGCGTGATGGTCGTGCTGCGGACGATGGACACCTGGGGGGGCACCGGGGTCAGTCTGCTGCAGCCCTCCCCCCGCCAGTGCTGCGAGCTTCCCCCGCCAGTGCCCCTGCCCCCCGTGCCCGAGCTACCCCTCCCGCGCTGGTGTTGTGAGCTTTCCCCAGCAGTGCCCCCTCACCCCCCCCTCGGGGGACCCGGCGCCCAAGCTGCCCCCCTGGCAGCACCCCCCTGTCCCCCCCGGGGACCCGGTGCCCGAGCTGCCCCCCTGGCAGCACCCCCCTGTCCCCCCGGGGACCCGGTGCCCGAGCTGCCCCCCCCGGCAGCACCCCCCTGTCCCCCCAGGGACCCGGTGCCCGAGCTGCCCCACCTTGTCGGGCTGCGAGTCGTTGCGGGGGTGCTGGTAGGTGATGAGGTGCAGGCCAGGCAGGAAGTTGTGGCGCTGGCAGCTCTCCAGGGAGGTGATGAACACGGGGCGCGGCCCCCACCAGCCGTAGGTGCCCGAGATCTGCCCCACACGGCACCGGCTCTGCTCTGGGGGGGGGGGGGGGGAGAGGCTGAGCCCTCACAGGCCCCCGGGAACACAGCCCCCCCTCGGGGAACGCAGCCCCTACCACCACCCCTTTTCCCCACCCCCCATCTCTCCCCCAGGAACGCAGCCCCCCCGCCCTGCCCCATCTCCCCCAGCAAATACAGCCCCGAACCCAACACCCCCTCCTGGCACCCCCCAGCCCATCCCCCCCAGGCCACCCGCCTCTCCTAGAGTGATTCCAGACCATCCTCAGGTTGGGGGGCAGGGAGGAGAGACAGATTGGGGAGGGGCTGGGGGGAGAGGAGGTGGGTGGGGTAGATGTGGGAGGGCTGGGGGGAAGGAGAGGCGGGTGGGGTAGATGGGGGAGGGGACTGGGGGGAAGGAGAGGCAGGTGGGGTAGATGGGGCAGGGGGGGGCAGGGGCCGGGGGGAGAGGAGGCAGGTGGGGTAGATGTGGGAGGGGCTGGGGGAGAGGAGGTGGGTGGGGTAGATGGGGAGGGGCCAGGGGGAAGGAGAGGCGGGTGGGGTAGATGGGGGAGGGGACTGGGGGGAGAGGAGGCAGGTGGGGTAGATGGGGGAGGGGGCCAGGGGGAAGGAGAGGCAGGTGGGGAGGAGGGGGGGGGAAGGAGAGGTGTGTGGGATAGATGGGGGAGAGCCGGGGGGAGAGGAGGTGGGGGGGCAGGTGTGGCGGGGCCGAGGGGCTCACCAGGGACAGGCATGCAGTAGATGGGGGAGGGGCCAGGGGGAGAGGAGACGGGGGGAGGGGCCGGGGGGCTCACCAGGGACAGGCATGCAGGTAGATGGAGGAGGGGCGGGGGGGGAGAGGAGACGGGTGGGGAGGGGCCGGGGGAGCGGCTGGGGGTGGAGACGGGGGAGGGGGTGGGGCCGAGGGGCTCACCAGCGACCAGCATGCAGGGAGATGGGGGAGGGGCCAGGGGGAGAGGAGACGGGTGGGGAGGGGCCGGGGGAGGGGCTGGGGGCGGAGCCAGGGGAGGGGGCGGGGCCGAGGGGCTCACCAGCAACAGGCATGCAGGTAGATGGGGGAGGGGCCGGGGGGAGAGGAGACGGGTGGGGAGGGGCTGGGGACGGGGCGGGGCCGAGGGGCTCACCAGCGACTAGCATGCAGGTAGATGGGGGAGGGGCCAGGGGGAGAGGAGACGGGTGGGGAGGGGGCCGGGGATGGGGCTGGGGGCGGAGCCAGGGGAGGGGGCGGGGCCGAGGGGCTCACCAGTGACCAGCATGCAGGTAGATGGAGGAGGGGCCGGGGGAGAGGAGACGGGTGGGGAGGGGCTGGGGGCGGAGCCAGGGGAGGGGGCGGGGCCGAGGGGCTCACCAGCAACAGGCATTCAGGTAGATGGGGGAGGGGCCGGGGGGAGAGGAGACGGGTGGGGAGAGGCCGGGGGAGGGGCTGGGGGCGGGGCCGAGGGGCTCACCAGCGACAGGCATGCAGGTCTCGTTCTGCACACACCATCCGAAGGGCCCCGGCGCGCGGGGCAGGGGGGGCCCGGCTCCCCCAAACGCCAGGCAGGACTCGCAGTCCACCAGGAGCCGGGCCAGGCCCAGGCAGCCGGTGCTAGGACACTGAGAGAGAGGGAGAGAGATGTCAACGGGGGAGCACGGCCAGCGCCCCTACTGCACTGCCCCGCACCGGGGAGAACCCAGGAGTCCTGGTTCCCAGGCCCCCTGCTCGAACCACCAGCCCCCACCCCCCTCCCAGAGCCGGGGAGAGAACCCAGGAGTCTGTACCTCACCCCCGGGGGTGTGACGAAGTGGGGGATTTTCTTAGTGTTTTGCATGAACACTGTGTGTGCCTCAGTTTCCCTGTGTGCTGCGTGTGTAACGAGGTGGGGGAAGGGGTTTGTAATTGCAGGGACCAGGTGTGACCTCGCCTAGCAGCCAGGACCCCGGACACCGGCCTGGAGATTGGGGACCCAGCGACTGGTGACCGGGGGACCCAGCCCAGCTCGGAGCAGCCGGTTCTGGCCGGGGCGGGGGGGCCAATGGGCTGAGGAGGGGGGGGCCCGGGGACCTGACCCGCCGGGTCCAGCCAGGGGGGAACAAAGGACGGCAGAGGGGGGCCCAGCGGCCTGTTCACCTGGGACTGAAGACAAAGGGTGGAGGAGGGGCGGGTGGGGGAGGGGATTTAGGGGGCTGGGCTGGAAGGAGGGGGCTGGGCTGGGCTGGGGACAAGGAGCAGCCGGACCCATGGGGACGGCACAGACCCAGCTGGCCGGGGCTGAGACTGGCCAGGCCCGAGGGCCCTGAGAACTGCCTGGGCTGGGTCCAGACGCTCAATAAACCTCCTGTGTGACGCTGGCAGAGTCCCTGCAGCTAGAGATCGGGGGCGTTGCTCCCTCTGGGGGTGGGGGCCCCGGGGGCCCAGAGCGAGGGGGACTCCCTGAGGGGCCCACGGCAGAGCCAGGCTGCTGGGGGCTCAGGGGGGCGGTCCCAGGGGTGGGGGGCCCTGCGGCGCAGAGGAGCCGGGGGGGCAGAGCCAGGGGGTCACTCACGTTGCTGTGGGGCGCAGGGCTCTGGCAGGCATCCAGGCACCAGGAGCACTCAGGGTCCTTCCCACAGGTGCTGCTCTCGGAGTACATGGAGCAGTAATCCAGGTGGTACTGGGGGGGAGCAGGGCAGTGAGGGAGGGGCTGCCCCCCAACAGCCCCCCAACCTGCAGCCAGGGACCCCCTCCCCCAGCCAGAGATCCCCCTCCCCAGCCACAAACCCGACCCCTCTTCCCCCACCAGCCAGAGATGACCCCCCCCAACTCCACACCCGAGAGCCCGCTGGCTGTCTCCCCATGTAGAGGCAGCAATCACCCAGGTGGGGGGACGAGGGGGAGTTAATGGGCCCCAGGCACCTCCCTGCAAGCCAGAGCCTCCTCGTCCCCCCAGCCATAACCCCACAAGCCAGATCCCCTCCACGGCCGGAAAAGGGGGGGGTGGCTGATCTGCTCCCGTGAGCTCCCAGGGTGCGGAGGGGAAGCCGGGGGTACTGGGGGGGCAGCCGGGGGTGGGGGCCTGGCAGAGGTTAGGGTCCCTGTGGCGGAGGGGGCGCTAGGGGAAGTGGCAGGGCCCCAGGGGTCACTTACGTTCTGGGCGGGCACCTGGAAGACGAAGGTGGGCACCTTGTAGGCCACGAGGTCCCCGCGGGGGGCCCCGCTGAACCCCCCGGCCACCAGCAGCACGTTGTCCTGCAGCACAGCCGCCACGTGGGAATAGCGCCCCCCGGCCGCCCGCCCGGCCCGCTCTGCCGAGAGGGGAGCATCAGGCAGCGCTGGGACCCACTGGCCCCCCGGCCGCCGGGCATCCCCCAACCCCCCCCATCCGCCAGGGTGCCCCCCCACCTGCCAGCCACTGGGGAGCTGCCCATGCCCCCCCCTCCATCTCCTGGGCATCCCCTCACCCTCGCCCCACCCCTGTCCACCAGGGCTCCCCCCCCACGACCGCCCTCCCACCCTCACCCCTGCTCCCCCATCTCCTGGGGCATCCCCCCTCCCCCCACACCTGCCCCTCTTGCTCCCCTAGGGTACCCGAGCCCCTCACCATGGGGCAGGCTTCGTGCCAGCGCCTGGCCGGGCACCCACTGGTGGCAGCCCAGGTGGTAGAAGAAAAGTTCGTCCTCGTAGCACTTCTCCTCATGGTAGTGAATGTGCACGTTGCCCCCTGTGGGCAAGGGGGGGTCAGACTGGGGGGCAGCACAGCCGAGGGGGGGGCGGGGGGGTCAGACCCGGGGTGTGTGTGACGTTATGAGTGTAATATAATAGCTCATTGGAAAGTGACAGGGCCAGAAAGAGTTAATTACCTCCCAGACTGACCTGACCCAGGGCCAAACTTTAGAGACTGGTTAGGAAGATCTGTAACTGAACAGAGCTGGGAAATGCAAGTCTGCATTGTTAGAGGTAGAAGGGAGATGTTTGCTCAGGTCTTGTGACGTCAGCAAACAAGTCTTGTCTATTGCTATAGCGTTGATTCAAAGACCAAAAAAGGAATATTAACATTTAGGGAGACACTTGAGGGAAATAGTATTATTGTCTCTATGTCTCTTTGAAGGTTGTGGTGACCTGTATCTGAACTGTGTAATGGATAAATTACCCTGTGCTAATTGCCAGGATGTTTGGGAGAAGGAGAGTTAAGCCTATTGTTTTCTCAGGCCGAAAGGCTGCTGGAAACCCTGGGCCACGATCCTGCTTCATCTCAGATCCGCTTTGGGTTTCAAGAGGGGGAACCTTAAGCCACAAGGATTGAGATCCCCAGTCACTGACTGGAGTCACCCTGAGCATGGACATTGGACTATAACCTATGGACTATTTCTAAAAGGACTTTTGGCAACTACAAGCTCATCTCTGCTGTGTCTGAACCTCAAGAATTGAATTCAAGTCTGTCTGTATATTGATCTTTTAACCAACACTCTCTCCTTTTTTTTAAAATAAATTTTAGCTTAGTTAATAAGAATTGGCTATAGCGTGTATTTTGGGTCAGATCTAAGTTATAATTGGACCTGGGTGTGTGCCTGATCCTTTGGGGTTGGAAGAACCTTTTCTTTTATATGATGAGATCAGATTTTCAGTAATCATCATCATATCTGACGTGTGTGTCTGGACAGAGGCCTGAGGCTGGGCACTTTAAGGGAACTGCGTTGTTTGGACATCTGAGGAACCAGTGAGGTGATACAGAAGCTGTTTTGGGCCGGTTGGTAAATCTAAGTATTGGAAAATCCACCAGCGTTTGGGGTTTGTTTGCCCCGTTCTGTTTGCAGTTCACCCTGATTGAGTGACCTCAGCTGGCTCCCACGGGCAGCACCGTCACAGTGGGTTAATTCTCACTCACCACAGACCCCACACAGGGGGCTGATGATGAAGGAGGGAACAGGATGGGGGCGTGGGAGGTTCTGGGGGGTGAGCACATAGGCGCCAATGATGGGCAAGGATAAGGAGGTGTCACTCAGCGTACACTGCCACCTGGGCCCAGTGACATGGGGGGGCTTAAGGGGGGGGCCAGTAGGGGGTCCCCAGCCCCTGTGGGGGCGGTCACCACAGGAGAGTCCCTGTAGGGGTGGAAGGTCAGAGAGAGGGTCCCCAGAGCGGTCAGGGGGGTCCCGGCAGGGGGGGGGGGAGGGCAGGGGGGTCCCGGCCGGAGGGGGGGCAGACAGGGGACGGGGCATCCCGGCAGGGGGGTCAGAGGGGGGTCCCAGCGGGGAGGTCAGAGGGGGGTCCCGGCGGGCCGCGGTCAGAGGGGAGTCCCGGCGGGCCGCGGTCGCTCACCGTACACCACCATGTAACTGCCCAGCAGGCTGGCGCTGTGGAAGGCGCGCTCCCGGGGGCCGTGCTGGGGGTCGCGCCCGCGCAAGGGGCTCCAATGGCGCAGGTCCACGTGGAACAGGTCCGTACTGTTCACCCGCATGCTGAACCTGGGGGGGGAGCGAGTCAGCCGGGGAGCGTGACCCCCAGCCCCCCACTGTGCCCCCCCAGCGCTCAGCCACCCCCCAGCCTTTCCTTGGGCCCCCCAGCCTCTCCCTGCCCCCCCCAGCCACGCCCCCCGCCTCTCCCTGGGCCCCCCAGCCCTCAGCCACGCCCCTGCCTCTCCCTGGGCCCCTCAGCCACACACCCCAGCCTTTCCTTGGGTCCCCAGGCCTCAGCCACGCCCCCAGCCTCTCCCTGGGCCCCTCAGCCATGCCCCCCCAGCCTTTCCTTGGGCCCTCCAGCCTCTCCCTGCCCCCCCCAGCCACGCCCCCCGCCTCTCCCTGGGCCCCCCAGGCCTCAGCCACACCCCCAGCCTCTCCCTGGGCCCCTCAGCCATGCCCCCCAGCCTTTCCTTGGGCCCCCCAGCCTCTCCCTGGCCCCCCCAGCCACGCCCCCCACCTCTCCCTGGGCCCCTCAGCCATGCCCCCCAGCCTTTCCTTGGGCCCCCCAGCCTCTCCCTGGCCCCCCCAGCCACGCCCCCCACCTCTCCCTGGGCCCCCCAGCCCTCAGCCACACCCCCAGCCTCTCCCTGGGCCCCTCAGCCACGCCCCCCGCCTCTCCTTGGGCCCTCCAGCCCTTCCTTGGGCCGCCCAGCCCTCAGCCACGCCCCCCAGCCCAGCCCCGCTCACCGGGCTGTGGAGGGCCGGTGGCCCCCGTACACCAGCAGGGCGCGGGAAGGCGGGTGGAAGACCATGGAGTGCCCGGCAGCAGCGGGCGCCTTCCCCCCAGCGGGCACCACGCGCTCCCACTGCCACCTCTCCAGATGGAAGCGGAACATCTGCGAGGAGAAGACGTCCACGGCGGTGCGGCCTGCGGGGGGGAGCAGGGTTAGCGGGGATGGAACCCAGGTGTCCTGGCTCCAACCCCCACCGCACCCCCAGCTCTAACTACTAGTCCCCACTCCCGTCCCAGAGCTGGGACACAGCCCAGGTGTCTGTGTGAGGAAATGGGAATGTTCTGAATACTGGGTGGGCCTGTTTCCCGTGTGTTACTCCAGTACCTAGGTGGGGGGATCAGGGGGTGTGATCGCTGCAGAGACCCCTAGAGGGCAGGTGTGACGCCGACGGGCTGCCTGGGCACAGAGCCCGGCCAACACCTTGTATCCTTGCGACTGATGGCCGGAGCCCGTCGCCTGCAGGAGCCAGCCAGGGTGTTGGGGCAGCCCAGTCGACCTGCTGGCCCAGGAAGGAGACAAAGGCCGAAGGAGGTGACAGGCGGGTCTGAGGCTGGGCTGCTGGTTTGGGACTCGGGGGGAGCCCAGGGCTCCCTGCGCTGACAAGCTCTGTTCTGCGCTGGGTTCCCCATGACGACGACCTGGCGCAGAGCGGCCATTTCCCCACGCTGGCTGAGCCCAGCGGCTCCCGCAGGGGTCGCAGAATCTATTGCAACAACGGCTCCAGCGTACTCCGTGCGGAGACGTTCGTGGGCCCGTCGCGGGAGCCGCTCGCACGCCGGGGCGGCCCTGATTTCCCATGTGTGCGTTAGACGCCCCCATCCCCCAGGGCTGGTTTGGATTCGGCTCAGGGGTCACCACGATGCCCCCGGAAGGTCAAACCCAGGAACCTTCTGCGTGGGACCTGGCACAAGGTGCTTATTTGTTAAGTCCTGTTTAGCCCAGTCTGCTTTCCAGCCTCCTTCGGATCGCAGCCGATTGCACGAGGCGAAACGGACGTGCCCGAAAGGCTTGTGAGGCGTAAGACTGGGGGGGGGGGACGGGACGTTGTGAAGGTCCGGGTGGATCGGAGGCATCTGAGCTTCGCGGGATGTTGCTCGGCGTCTCGGCAGGGGAGCGATGTTAGCGAGGATCTGTGCCCACAACTAATAACCTGTCTGGTCACACGCTGGCTGGGAATCGCTGCTGGCTGGGGGGGAGGCAGGGCCCTTTGGGGGCACGTGAGGCTCCCCAGGGGTCCCATCCAGGGGGACTCGCTGCGGGGAGATCCCGGGTTCACCAGGGGGCTGAACGCTCCGAGGTCGGACCCTGGAGGCCACAGCCAAGCAGGCTCCTGGCCCTGGTGACAGGTGCTCCTGCCTGGCTTCATCCAGAGCCGTGCCAGAGCCCTCAGGCTGGGATCCTGGGACACCTGGCTCCCAGCGCCCCCCCGCTCTAACCCACCAGCCCCCGCTCCCCTCCCGGAGGTAGGGAGGGAACCCAGGCGTCCTGGCTCCCAGCCCACGTCTCACCTCCAAAGACGTACAGCCACGTGTCGACCACGGCTGCGGCGTGGCTGGCCAGGCCGGGGGGCAGAGAGCCCGTGGCGTTGGGGGGGGCCAACTCCAGCCAGCACCCATCGTGGGGTTGGTACATCCAGACGTCGCTGGCCAGGAAGCCGTCGGCCAGCTCCCCGCCGCACAACACCAGGCAGCCCTGCCAGGCCACGGCCACGTGGGAGTGACGGGCCGCCTGCGGGGGGAGAGGGGGTTAGCGCAGGGGGAGGGGACACACCACCGCGGGGGGTGGGGGGACACAGTCTGTGGCTGACGGCCCTGCGCCAGCAGCCGCCCGGCCTGACGCACTCGCTACACCCCACACTGGGCCGGGGGATGGAGCTCGGGACGTAGGACGTGGTTTGAAACCTGCCACCAGCATCCCAGCGAGGCAGCTGAGAACACGCGGGGAACGCGAAGCTGGTGGGGCTGCCCCGTCCCGAGGGCTCTGCCCTGCCACTGTGCGGGGGCCGTGACTAGCGTCTGTCTGACCAGGCGGGGCGGGGGGGTGTCTGCCCTGGG
This sequence comes from Emydoidea blandingii, assembly GCA_036785055.1. Lineage (NCBI taxonomy): Eukaryota > Metazoa > Chordata > Testudines > Emydidae > Emydoidea > Emydoidea blandingii. Next base: position 24,524,463 of record JAXIVB010000013.1, read on the forward strand.
GAAAGGACCCAGCCGGGGCGGCAGAGAACAGAGCCACGGAGCCAGCCAGCCGGAGAGAGACGCCGGGGCTGGCTCTGCCCTTTCTCGGATCCCCGCAGAGGGTCCTGGGCCCCCGCGAGGGCCGAGCACAGAAACCCGCGGCACGGCCCAGCGTGACTGTCCCGGAAAGCGAGCGGCGCTCGGGTGCCGGCGTTACCGCTGCCGGAGGAGCTAGAGACGCACGGATGTTACGCTCCCCCCAGGCTGCCGGGAACTGGGGCCGGCAGCCTGAGCTCACCCGGCCTCGGGGACCAGGGTCACTGAGCCTTGGGGGAGACAAGCAAGACGGGACATCCCCTTTGGCCCCTGCACTGCACGGACGCCAGGGCCCAGAGCTCTGGCCAGCCGAGAACGGGGGTCAGAGCCCTGGGGGGCAGTGTGGTGCATGCTGGGAGCTGGGCTCCCTGGGGGGGTGTCAGAGACTGGGGGGGCAGCGTGGTGCATGCTGGGAGCTGGGCTCCCGGGGGAGGGTGTCAGAGACTGGGGGGGCAGCGTGGTGCATGCTGGGAGCTGGGCTCCCTGGGGGGGTGTCAGAGACCGGGGGGGCAGCGTGGTGCATGCTGGGAGCCATGCACCCCGGGGGGCGGGGTCCAGGGAGGTGTGGGGGTCCTTCCGCCACGGGGGGGCCGAAGTCTTTGGAAAACGACTGGCTTAGCAAGACTCTTGCGCGAGGAAGAGGGGGGCCGGCGCCGTGTGGTGCGCGGGCAGAGCCGGCCGCGGCTGGGGAGGAGGCACCAGGACTGGCTGTTCCGGCTGCTGTGTGACCGTACAGAGAGGGCGTGTCGACACACTCGCCCCCCCACACACACTCCGTCTCCCCACACACACACACTCACTCCCGTCTCACACGTCAGTTGCCAAGCGGCTGCCAGGGGACGATGCAGCCCGTGAGGCTGGCCCTGCCCCGTGAGGCTTTGCAGCCCCCCACCCCTGCGGCCCGTCGCACGGTGGGTAGGTCCCCGCTGGGCTCTGCCGGCACAGGGAGCTCGTGGGGACGCAGCGTAACTCGTGAACCCAACTCTGCCGTGTAGACACGGCCCCGGGTTTGCCGTACCCGTCTGACCAGCCTCGCACGCAGATCCGGGAACTCCCGGCTGAGCTGCCGGTGCCGGATTCACCCCAGCGCTCTGACACGCTGCGTCTCTGAGCCGCACGGGAGTGGGCCGGGTAAGGCCGGGCGCACGCTGTGGGGGAGGGTGCTAGGGAGCCGCTCGGCTGGGCCCAGTGGGGGGGGACTTACCGGGGAGGAGGAGCACAGAGGGGGCACGGGGAGGACGTACCAGGGAGGAGGGGCACAGGAGGGGCATGGGGGGAACGTACCGGGGAGGAGGGGCACAGGAGGGGCGCGGGGGGGGCACAGGGGGGGGGCACGTACCGGGGAGGGGCTCAGCACCCGGCGCTGCCACAGGTTGGAGGTGAAGTTGTAGATGACGAGGTCGCCCAGCGCCGTGTTCAGGTCCAGCCCTTGGGGAGCAGAGCAGCTGTGAGGGGGGGCCCCAAACGCCTGGCTCACCCCCCTGCATCCTCCTCGCCACACCTACCCCACCTCCCCTCAGCCCTCCTGCACCCCTGTCCCCACCCCTACCCCGCCCCACCTCCCCTCAACCCCACTGCCCCCCCCACCCACCCTGCCCCCCTGCACTCCTGTCCCCACCCCTACCCCAACTCCTCCCACCCTACCCCCCTGTACCCCCGTCCCCACCCCTACCCTGCCCCACTTCCCCTCAACCCCACTGCATCCCCCACCCACCCTGCACCCCCCACTGTGCCCCAACCCCCGTGGCGGCGGTGTCTCTGACCCCCGAAGATGTAGAACGCCCCGGTGGGGGGCAGGACGGCGCCAGCAGCAGCCGTGCGGGGTCGGAAGTGGGGGTCCCCGGAGCTCACGTTGTACCAGCGCCCGGCACCCTGGTTCTCGCCCAGCGCCAGGTCACAGGCCTCGCCCACAAAGCCTGGCTGGCACTGGCACCGGTCGGACTCCTGCGGGGACAGACAGACAGATGGACGGAGGGTCCCGGCTCGCAGACCCCCAGACCCGGGTCCTGGCCCGTCCCTCCATTCACAGGGGAGAGGGAGCCGTGGGGGGAGAGTCTCACTCACCTGGTGGTGGGGGCAGTGGGGCTCAGGGGAGCTCAGGGATCTAACATGGTGGCAGGCCCAGTGGCCCAGGCAGTAGCCGTCGCAGTGGGGCTCAGGGGGGCAGTGGGGCTCGGGGGAGATCGGGGGGCAGTGGGGCTCGGGGGTCTCACCTGGTCACAGGCCCCGTGGCCCAGGCAGTAGCTGTCGCAGTGGGGCACGGCGCAGTCGGGCCCCCCCCAGCCAGGCTGACACTGGCACTGGCCGTGGGGCTCGCAGGCACCGTGGCCGGAGCAGCCGCGGGGGCAGAGCGAGACCCGGTAGCTGGCGTTGAAGCCCAGCAGGTTGTAGTTGGCGTCGCTGAACAGGTGCAGCAGCATCTGGGGTGTGTGAGACGGGGTCAAACACACGGGCCCCCCAACCCCACCTACCCCCCACAGCCCCCAGTCACCCCCCACAGCCCCCAGTCACCCCCACCTACCCCCCCACAGCCCCCAGTCACTCCCCAACCCCCCACCTACCCCCCCACAGCCCCGTCACCCCCCACAGCCCCCAGTCACCCCCAACCCCTCACCTACCCCCCACAGCCCCCAGTAACCCCCATCTACCCCCCACAGCCCCCAGTAACCCCCCCATCCTCCAAACTCTCCCCAGCCCCCCACTTTCCCAACAACCCCTCCCCCCACTGACCCCACTACCCTCCCCTGGACTCTCCCCCCTTCTCACACCCCACCCCGCCAGCCCCGGGTGGGGGGTCACCTTGCCGGAGGTGGCCTCGAGGGGGGGGGGCAGGGTGCTGCCGCTCAGGCTGGCCAGCAGGGGGCAGCGCGGGGAGTCGCCATCGTAGACAAAGAGGTAGTCATAGGTGCACTCCGTGTCCATGAACAGGAAGGTCAGGAGCACCCGGTGCCGGCTGCTGGGGGCTGGGGAGACACGGGGGGGTCAGACACGGGACCCAAACACTGCTCTGCAGGGAGCACGACTCCCAGCATGCACCACGGCGCCCCCCGGGGCCCTGATCCCCCCCACGGGGAGCACAGCTCCCAGCATGCACCACGTCGCCCCCCCAGGGCTGTGATCCCTCCCCACAGGCACCATGGCGCCCCCCCAGGGCCCTGACCCCCCCCCTCCACAGGGAGCACGGCTCCCAGCATGCACCACGGCACCCCCCAGGGCTCTGATGCCCCCTCAGGCTTTCATTGATTTCAAGGCCAGAAGGCACCACTGTGCCCGTCTCGTCTGACCCGTCGGAGATCTGCCCCGAATCCCCCCGGGCAGAGCCCCACAGCCGGCCAGGCGGGACTGTAACAGCCTCAGGGACGGGGATCCGTGGTCCAAGGGGCCATTCCCCTCCCTGGGCTCCGTCCGACCGGGTCCCGCTTCCCCTCCCGGCCGGGGGCGCGTCCCCCCGACCCTCCCTGGGCCCCGTCCGACAGGGTCCTGCTCCCCCTCGCGGCCGGGGGGGTGTCCCCCCGACCCTCCCTGGGCCCCGTCCGACCGGGTCCCGCTCCCCCTCCCGGCCGGGGGCGGGTCCGGCCTTTCGCTGCCGGAGCAAAGAGCCCCCGACCCCGGGGCCGAGTCCCCCCGACCCTCCCTGGCCCTGCTGAGTGGCGGGAGCTCCTGGCGGCTCTGGGACAGGGCTTCGAACCCTCGAATGGTCCTCGGGGCTCTGCTCCGGCCCCTCCCCAGCGTCTCACCAGCCGGCCGGAGCGCGGGGCCCAGCTCCGGGTGTGGGGCCCCCAGCCCGAGCCCAGAAGGGAGGTCCCCCCCCGTCCTGCTCGAGGCCCCGTTTGTGCAGCCCGGGACGGCGCCAGCCCCTGTGGCACCGCTGGGGGCTCGTGTGCAGCCGGTGCCCCCCACACCCCCCACCTTCGATCAGCCACTCGCAGTTCCCGTTCACAGAGTAGTTGCCCGGCCCGTCGCTGACGAAGCCCTCGGTGCCCCGCAGCACCTGGCGCTGCCCCTTGCAGTCGCCGGCGCCGGCCCAGCGGGCCCCGCTCAGCGCCAGCGCCAGCCCCAGCAGCAGGCCGGGGCTGCGGGAGGGGGGCGGGGCGCCGTCCATCGCCGGCTCAGCGGGGGTCGGGGGGCTCCATGCGCCAACCTGTGCGGGGGAGACGGGGGTCAGGGGCGCGACAGTGTGGTGACCTCCCCGGTCCGGCCGTGGGTCGACTCCCCCCCCCACCCCCTGCGGTCTGGCCGTGGGGCGACTCCCCCCCCCACCCCCTGCGGTCCGGCCGTGGGGCGACTCCTCCCCCCCACCCCCTGGGTCCGGCTGTGGGGCAACTCCCCCCACCCTGCAGTCCGGCTGTGGGGCGACTCCCCCCCCCCCCACCCCCTGCAGTCCAGCGGTGGGGCGACTCCCCCCCCACCCCCTGGGTCCGGCCGTGGGGCGACTCCCCCGCCCCCTGGGTCTGACCGTGGGGCGACTCCCCCCCCCCGCCCCCTGGGTCCGGCCGTGGGGCGACTCCCCACCCCCACCCCCTGGGTCCGACCGTGGGGCGACTCCCCCCCCCACCCCCTGGGTCCGGCCGTGGGGCTGATCCCAGGAGCCCCCAAAAGCCCCGCGGGTGGATCACTGGGGGGGGCCCTGCAGCGATGGGGAAGGGCCGGGGGGGTCCTATGGGGGCGGGGCCTATGGCGCAGGGAGCCCAGCGGGGGGCCATGGGGGGTCTGTGTGGGGCGCGCTGTAGTGGGGACCGGCAGGACGCGGGTGGGCAGGAGGCCTATAGGGGCCTGGGGGTCTATAGGGACCGGTCTGGGCTGGTCTATAGGGGCCCGTTGGGGCCGGACCGGGCTATAGGGGCCCGTTGGGGGCTATAGGGGCCCAGGGGGGTCTGGGGGGCTCTAGCGGGTGGGGGCAGCGGGGGGGTTGGGGAGCTATAGGGGCCGGGCCGGGCTATAAGGGCCCGTTGGGGGCTATAGGGGCCGGTCTCTCTCTCACCCGCTCGCTCTGCCCGTGGCGGACTCCGGGCCGGGAGCAGCGAGACGCGGGGCCAGAGCGGCGCGCGGGACCATAGAGCGGGCGGGGCTGCGCGGCGGGAGGGACCCGGCCCGGCCGCTCTGGGCTCCCGTCTCGCTGGTTCCGGCCCGGAACTGCACGAACGGGCCCGGCAGCACAAAGGGCCCAGAGCGCCCGAGACTCGGGCAGCGCCGGAACCAGCCCCGCGCCTGCGCAGAACCGACACCGCGGGCTGGGGGGGCTCCCGGCTACTCCGGCCCCGCCCCTTCCAGCCCCGCCCCGCCCTCTCCGGGCCCCGCCCCCACCCCCTCCCCAACACACACACACTGGGCCCCGCCCCCTCCCCAACACATACACACTGGGCCCCTCCCCCCCGCACACACACTCCGGGCCCCGCCCCCTCCCCAACACACACACACTGGGCCCCGCCCCCGCCCCACACACACTCCGGGCCCCGCCCCCCCGCACACACACTCCGGGCCCCGCCCCCTCCCCAACACACACACTCCGGGCCCCGCCCCCTCCCCAACACACACACACTGGGCCCCGCCCCCCCACGCACACTCCGGGGCCCCGCCCCCCCGCACACACACACTCCGAGCCCCGCCCCCCCACGCACACTCCGGGGCCCCGCCCCCCCGCACACACACTCCGGGGCCCCGCCCCCGCCCGCCCCCACGCACACTCCACAGTCCAATAGAAACACGCGAATCCTCTTTATTTTGGCAAAAACAACTCCAGAAATTCTCCAGCGTCAGCGCCAGAATCTGTGAGGGGAGGGGAGGGGAGGGGAAATGTCCCTGGGGGGGGAGAGCCGGGGGGGGTGAAGGGGGACAGGCAGCCTGGGTCATGGGGGGGGGTGACCATGGGGGGGAGTGGTAACGGGAGCACTGCCCCCCCCCACTCGATAGGCACCAGGGGAGGGGTAGGGGGGTTGGGTTCCCAGCCCATGCTGATGGCGGGGCGGGGGGCTCCTAGCCCTGCTGGGGGGTCAATCCCCATGTTCATTCAGTCCCAGCCCCAGCCTCCCGCACTGGGGGGTGAAGGGGAGCTGGGCCGCTCCCATGGGAGGCCATTCACCCCCCACTCCACCCCTGTCAGTGCAGGCCGGGGGCAGCCGTGCTGGGGGGCCCCCCATGGGGCACTGGGGCAGGAGGCTGGGGGCCATGAAGGCGTGAAGGAACTACGCGGGAGGAAGGGGTTACATGTAGGGGTCCGGCCCCCTTGGTCTGCATGGGGGGGGCTGGGGGCAGACTATGGGGGATGGGCCCCTAGACGGGCCGTGCGCCCCCCGTGTGCATGCTGAAGTACTCGGTGTAGCCGTTGGGGGGGTGCAGCTGGGGGGCCTGTAGCTGGTACGGGGGGGGCTGGCTCTCGCCCCCCGGGGGGGGTTTCAGCAGCACGTGGGGCCTGCTCAGCTCTGACGTCGTCACCACACAGCTCGGGGTCGCGCTCCGCTCAGCCGGCGTCTCCTCCACCTTCTTACGCGCCTGGGGGGAGAGCCGGGGGGTCAGTGCTGGGGGGTGCAAGCCTGGGTATACGGGGACCCCTCCCTCGGCGCTGGGACGCGGCCCCTCTGGGGCAGGGCGGGGGGCTGGTTACCGGGGACCCCGCTGGGGTGGGGCAGGGGGCTGGTTATACGGGGACCTCTCGGCCAGCACTGGGACGCAGCCCGTCTGGGGCAGGGCGGGGGGCTGGTTACCCTGTAACACCCTGTAACCTAGTAACCGACCCCCCCCAGGTGTTGGGCACAGAGAAACCAGTGACCTTCTCCCTGGAAAGGGACAAAGGCCGAGAGGGGCTACGGGGGGGGGGGGGGGAGGCTGGGCTGGGGGAACTGGTCAGTCTCCTGGCTTGGGACTGGGGCGAGGGGGGGTTGGAGCCCAGGGCTCTGGTATCCCCCCCCCCACCCCCCGAACTGGACTTTGCTGCAGGTCCCTGGTCACACGCTCTGTTCTACGCCAGGTTCCCCCCGACTAATAACCCGGGGTAAGCAGGGGGACTCGCTGCGGGGGGCCCCGGGGTGAGCAGGGGGCCGAACGCTCCGAGGTCGGACCCAGGAGGCCCCGAAGCCGAGCAGGCGCCTGGCCCTGGTGACGGGTGCCCTGTGGGGAGACGCTGCCCCAGAGCCCTGCCTGGCTTCACCCGGAGCCGTGCCAGAGCCCCCAGCCTGCGACTCCGTGATGGGGGCGCCCCTCGCCTGGCGCCGGCATGCGGCCCCTCTGGGGCGGGGCAGAGGGCCGGTTATCCAGGGACCCCCCGGGGCAGGGTAGACACGGACAGGGGCTGTTCGCACAGGCCCCCTGGTTTGGGGCAGGTTATCTGGGGACCCCTGGGGCAGGGGGCCGGGTAGACAGGGACAGGGACAAGCAGGGCAGGGGCTGTTTGCCCAGCCCCGTCGCTCACGTTGGTGGCGCCCCGCACCGGGCCCTGGGGGATGGAGAAGAGCTCGGTGAAGTTGGGGACGGAGTCGCTGATGAAGGTCACGTTGCCGTAGACGTGGTGGGGGAACTTGGTGCCAGGCGCCCCCTCCTCCACGATGCCAATCTGCGAGGTGCGCACGTGGTACGGGAAGTTCTTGTTGGCCGCCGAGGGGCGCGTCATGATCTGTGGGGGGAGGAGGGGTCAGTGCTGGGGAGCGGGGCAGAGCCCCCGGGAACCCCCACCCCCCGCCAGTCAGGAACCCCGAGCATGCTGGGGCCGGGCGGGCTCACCAGGGAAGGACACTTACCTGTCCCGTAACCGGTGTTCTCCGAGAGGTGTCGCTCACGGCCACTCCGGGTTAGGGGTGCGCTCGCCCCTCTCTCCGCGGTGTCCCTAGGGGACCGGCTCGGGCACCCTCTGGAGCGGCGCCCGCACGGCGCGGTATAAGGGGTGCCACTGGCTCCCCCCACCCTCGGTTCCTTCCTACCGGGAACTCCGACAGCGGGGCCGGCGGCCGGGGCGTGGAATGGACGTGAGCAGCATCTCGAAGGACCAGTCATGGGACAGGTAACCGGCCTTTCTTCCCCCAGTGCTCGCTCGTGTCCGTTCACGGTTAGCGGACGGGTAGGAACTCGCATGGATGTGTGGATTGCACCACACCTCTGCTGAGCCCAGCGTCGTCCCTGGCCTGGTGGGTGACGGCGTAACGCTCCGGGAACGTGTGAAGCAAGGACCACGTCGTGGCCCTGCCCATGTCCTGGGTGGGGACGTGCGCCAGGGAGGTCGCCGAGGACGCCTGTGCTCTGGTCGAGTGGCCTTTCGCCAACGGGCCTGCCCATGACGATCCAGTTGGGGATCCTCTGCGAGGACGCCCACTGTCGCGATGAAGAGAGGGTCGGCCTGCGGAAGGGCTTGGTACGCTCCAGGGCACGGCGGGCGTCCAGGGCGTGCAGCCGCCTCTCCTCAGCAGCCGAGCGCGGCTGGGCCAGAACACCGGGAGGAGGACGTCCGGGCTGGCGTGGAGACAGGACACCTCCTTCGGCAGGAGGCCGGGTGGGAGGATGCTGCACAGTGTCTCTGTAGAACAGCGTATATGGCGGCTCCGAGGTCCTGGCGTTCGGCTCTGGCCCTCGTCTCCCGACGTCACCGCCGCAGGGAAGGCGACTTTCCACGACAGGTGGGGCCCGTAGGCTGGGAGGCCTGGTAGCCCGGCGAGGACCAGACCAAGGGACCAGGTTTCGAACCACTGGGAGGACCCTCTGGAGGCCCCTTAGGAACCTGACCCGATTTCCCCGGCCGCGTGGGTGAAAGGCCGAGACGGCCGCTAGATGATCCGTGGTGGAAGACAGGGCTGGGCCCTGGCTCTGTGAGTGGAGCCAGCTGTCTAGGATGGGCAGGGTGAGGCGATGCCCCGCACTGATGCCCAGCGGGGGAACCTCGTGCACTTCGCTGCGCAAGTCGCTCTAGTGGAAGGTGCTCGACTCTCCCGGGCGACCTGCTCCCCCTCCCTAGAGCAGGTCCGTTCCTCTGGGTTCAGCCAGGCAGCGTCCACGCCGCGAGGCGGAGGGAGGCGAGGTTTGGTGCAGGAGACGGTCGTGAGCCTGCAACAGGAGGTCTGGGCAATTGGGTAGCGACCAGGGCCAGCTACTGCCAGATCCATCGTCGTGCCGAAGCACCCTGGGCGCGGCCACACCGGGGCAACCATGGCGACCCATGCTCTGTCGCCCTTGATCTTTGATGGGACCCTGCTGAGCGGGATGGGCGGGCACGTGAACACCAGGTCCCCCGACCACGGCAGGAGAAAGGCATCAGAGAGGGCACCCTTGCCGAGGCCCTGCAGGGAGCAGAGCTGATGACACTTCCTGTTCCATCCGGGGGTGAACAAGTCCCCTCGGGGAGCTCCCCACCTCTGGCCGAGCGTCCAGGCGCCCTCCGGGTGGAGCAACCACTCGTGGGGAGAGAGGGACCTGCTGAGGCGTGTTCCTCATGCCAGGGAGGTGCCAGGCCTCCAGTTGGGTCGATGCACCTCGTGGCAGAGCCAACGAGCGCGCTCCCTCTTGTCTGTTGATGTAGAACATCGCGGACGTGTTGTCCGTCAGCACCCTGTGACCAAGTGGGGGATTGTCTTGTGTTTTCCTGGGTTTTCCAACGGTTTGCATGTGGAGTGGGTGGGACTCAGTGTCCCTGGGAGTTACTGGTTTAACGAGGTGAGGGGAGAGGGAGTTCATTGGGACACAGGACCGGAGAGGGAACTTGGGACCCCGGCCGATGGCCTGGAGGATGGACACCCCAGCGGCCGGTGACCCGGAAGCCCAGCGCAGGAGTCACAGCCGGTTCTAGCCAGTGGGGGGACAATGGGCTGCGGGGAGAGGACCCCGGTGACCTGACCAGCCAGTTCCAGCCAGAGGGGCCAGAGGACAGAAGAGGGGAGAGGAGGCCCAGGTGACCCTGTTTCCCTGGAGAGAAGACAATGGACAGAGGTGGGACTTGGGGCCGGGGGTATCAGATGCCCAGCTGGGGAGCAGGGGGGCTCAGGGTTGGAGAGGGGGAGCAGGCAGAGCCCACCTGGATGCAGGGAGACTGGGATGTGCTGGGCTGAGGGAGGCCAGGCCTGAGGTCGAAGAGTTTCCTGTGCTGGGTTCAACGCTCAATAAACCCTCCTGTTTTATGCTGGCTGAGAGTCGCTCCGGTCTAGAGAACAGGGTCGCATCGTCCCTTCGGGGGCGGAGGCCCGGGGGGTCCAGAGCGAGTGGACTCCCTGAGGGGGCCCACAGCGAGAGACAGACGTGCTGAGGCTCAGAGAGGTGCGGCTCCAGGAGGTGGAGGGGCCGGACCCCGAGAGAGAGTGGACCCCCGAGAAGGGCTGTCGCACTGAAAGGGGCACCCCCCACGGACCGCACGGGGCCATGAGTGGGCACGATCTGTGAGTCCATGACGCCCGCAGCACTTTGCCCGGCAGGTGCGGCAGGCAGAGCCTGCAGGCCAATCGGTCCTGAGCTCCTCGACGTTTACGTGTAACGCCAGCTCCTCTGGGGACCACGTCCCTTGGGCCGCAGCGTACCGCAGCGCCCCCCCGCCGAGGTCGGGGGCACCGGGAATGAGGGAGACCAAGGGGGTGAAACGCTGCGCGCTCGGGTCGCTGCACCAGCACAGAGGTCAGAGCCCTTGGTGGGCTCGTGAGGAGCTTGTCCAGGTGATCTCTGGACGGGGACCAGATGGTTGAGTCACTGCTGGAGGAGCCGCAGCCTGAGCCTCGCTGGGGCCTGGTAGCCGGCGGCAGACCTGGGCCGTGGTGAGGGGGAACACGCAGAGCCCGGCGATGAGCTCCACCGTCGTCCGGACCCTGGCGAGTGGCAGGAAGACTCGGCACAGGCGAACTCTGTCCTCCGCGCCGGAACCAATGTTCATTTCCCCTTGTTTATCACCAGGCCAGGGCGTGGCGTGTGGTTTGCCGTACTGCCAGCTCGCACTGCCCTGCGACCCGGGGGGCCCTTGACCAGCCGGTCGCCGAGCTACGGATAAATGTAACTACCCGACCTCTGAGGTAAGCTGCCACCGCTGACAGGCACTTGGCAAACCCCCTGGGTGCCGTCGCCAGCGCAAACGGGAATGCCGCACTGGCTGTGAGCAGAGCCTGTCGTGAAACGTGAAACGTCGCTATGCGGAAATACGCGTCCTTCAAGTCGAGGGCAGCGAACCAGTGCCAGGGCGACCAGGTGCAACTTCAACCTCTTGAGATACCTGCTGGGGTCTCCCAGGGCCAGATGGGTCTGAGACCCCCTTGGCCTCTGGACTCAGAAAGTAACGGAAGTAAAACCCCTTGCCTCTGTGGGGTAGAGGAGCTCCCGCCCCCAGAAGGCCCTGGAGCTCCCAGGAGGGGGTCGGGGGGGGGGGGTTGTGACAAACTGGGACTGTTCTTAATGTGGTCTTTGAATGCTGAGTGGGGGGTGTTGGCTGGGAAGGCAGGGGAGTATGGCTAGGATGGTCTGCATTGGGGGATGGGAGACTGGCCGAGGGAGAATACCTGAGCATGTAACACGAGAACCCAGGAAGGGGTTAGAGGCCAGGTGACACCTTTGCCCGGGAAACTGAACAAAGGCTGTGGGAGGGGACGCTGGGGAGAGGGTTTCAGAGCTGGCTGGTGGAATGGAGGGCAGCCCAAACGGGGCTCTGACCCCCCAATGGGGCTGTGGTGCCCCTGGGACCCCAAGATGGACCTAACGGGGGGGGGTCCTGTTGTCTGTGCCTGCAAGACCTGTCTTGGACTGTATTCCTGTCGTCTAAATAAACCTGCTGCTTTACTGGCTGGCTGAGAGTCATGGTGAATCGCAGGAAGCCGGGGGGGCAGGGCCGTGTGTCCCCCGACTCTCCGTGACAGGGGGGTTAGAAATTACTAACCCTGAGCCACAGGCCTGAGGACTCATTGGTGCGCCAGGCAGGCAGGGAAGGGGGCAGGCGGCTGGAGAAGTGGGGGGAAGCAGGACCCAGGACACCGACTGGAAGGCCGCCTTCGGGCTCGCCCCGATGGAGCTGGACTGGGCCGAGCCCGAGGGCTGCTGGCTCTGACGGCGCTTGTCGGCTTTGCTCCGGGCTCCGTGCCCGGCTGGCTGCCGAAGCCCGTCCAGCTGCGTACGCGGCGGCCGTGTGCTCCGCAAACAGGCCCGGCCCGGCCCCAGGCGAAGGCTCGACTGGGACGAACATCGAAGGGAAACGATCCAACAACCGAGTAGCTGCAGAGGCGAAGTTCCCTCCGAACGGATCTGGACAAGGAGCTTTGCCGAGCAGGGAACCGTCCAGCACCGGCACTGGAACCGAGGGTGGGGGGAGCCGGCGGCGCCCCTTATACCGCGCCGTGCGGGCGCCGCTCCAGAGGGTGCCCGAGCCAGGAAACTCCCGGCACCGGCACGTGGCGAGCACAGCCCTAACGCGCGTGGGCAGGAGCAGCCACTCGACGAACACGGCGTGCGCGTGCACCTGGGAGGGTTGGGGGCCTGGCGGGGGGCACCGGGGGCTCACCAGGAACACGGCGTGCGCATGCAAGTGGGGGGGTGGGAGGGCACCGGGGGGCCACGGGGGGGCTCACCTGGAACACGGCTTGCGCGTACAGGTGGGTTGGGGGGCACCGGGGGGGCACAGGGGGCTCACCAGGAACACGGCTTGCGTGTACAGGTGGGTTGGAGGGCACCAGGGGGGCACAGGGGGGGCACCGGGGGCTCACCAGGAACACGGCGTGCGCGTACAGGTGGGTGGGAGGGTTGGGGGGCTGGCGGGGGGCTCACCAGGAACACGGCGTGCGCGCACAGGTGGCACCGGGGGGCACAGGGGGCTTACCAGGAACACGGCGTGCGCGTACAGGTGGGTGGGGGGATTAGGGGGCACCGGGGGGGCACAGGGGGCTCACCAGGAACACGGTGTGCGCGTACAGGTGGGGGGGAGGGCACGGGGGGGGCTCACCAGGAACACGGCGTGCGCGTACAGGTGGGGGGGGGGAGGGCACGGGGGGGGGCTCACCAGGAACACGGCGTGCGCGTACAGGTGGGGGGGGGGGAGGGCACGGGGGGGGGCTCACCAGGAACACGGCGTGCGCGTACAAGTGGGTGGGGGGATTAGGGGTCACCGGGGGGGCACAGGGGGCTCACCGGGAACACGGTGTGCGCGTACAGGTGGGGGGGGGGCACGGGGGGGGGCTCACCAGGAACACGGCGTGCGCGTACAGGTGGGGGGGGGGAGGGCACGGGGGGGGCTCACCAGGAACACGGTGTGCGCGTACAGGGGGGGGGGGGGGGGGAGGGCACGGGGGGGGGCTCACCAGGAACACGGCGTGCGCGTACAGGTGAATGCCCAGCTGGATCCCGTTGACAATTTTCTCGCGGGCCCAGCGGGGGATGCCGAAGTTGGCGATGAGCGCCGTGACCGGCACCGCGAAGAACCTGCGGGGAGGTGGGGGGTGGGGTGAGTGGACAGAACTCCCCCTCCCCCAGCTCCCCCAACCCCAAACCTGTCCCCTCCCCCAGCTCCCCCCACTCCAAAGCTGTCCCCTCCCCTGGCTCCCCCCACCCCAAACCTATCCCCTCCCCCAGCTCCCCCCACCCCAAACCTATCCCCTCCCCCTCCCCAGGGCCTGGAGACCCCCCGCCCAACCCCCCTTCCCTTTTAACTGCCTCCTTGGCCAGGCCCAGCAGCAAGTCCCAGCCCTGGCCCCAGTGCACTCACCAGAGGGTGTAAGCTGCGAAGAAGGGGACGTAGAAGGGCTGTTTCTCGGGGCACTGCTTGAGGGTGGTGAGCACAGCGTAGCAGAACCAGACGTAGGCCAGGAACTGCAGCGCGATCAGCCCGTAGCCGGCCGGCGACTCGTACGTGTACAGCACCTGCGCCGGGTCGAAGAACTGCCCCCCGCCCGGGTCAGCACCCCAGGGCCCAGCGCGGGAGTGGGACTCTGGGGTGGGGCTAACGGGAGACATTCGGGGGCCAGGGCCCCGTCCCATCCTGGGGGCTACAGGGAGATGGGCCTGGGGCGGGGGAAGTCCTGGGGAGCGGGGGGGGGGGGCCCAGGGAGAGGGGGACAGGCTCGGGGGAGGGTCCTGGAGGGGGTCCCTGGGTCGGGGAAGGGTCCAGTGGGGGTCTGGGGGTCCCAGGGTCAGGGAGGGGGTCCCTGGGTCGGGGGAGGTCTCAGGGTCGGGGAGGGGTCCCAGAGGGGGTCTGGGGGTCCCAGGGGGGGTCAGGGAGGGGGTCCCTGGGTCGGGGGGTATCTGGGGGTCCCAGAGGGGGGTCGGGGAGGGGGTCCCAGTGTCGGGGGGGGGGTCTGGGGGTCCCAGGGTCGGAGATGGGTCCCAGAGGGGGTCCGAGGATCCGGGGGTGGGGTCAGGGAGGGGTCGCAGAGGGGATCCAGGGTCGGGGAGGGGTCCCAGAGGGGGTCCGGGGGTCCCTGGAGGGTCTCACCTCGGCCTCGTAGATGAAAAGGACCACATGGGTGATGGTGTAGAGCGTCATGTACACCGACAGCTTGATGGAGCCCGTGTGGCTGATCCGACCCCTGGGGGGGAACCATGAGCTGGGACCCCCCCCTCACTGCCCCTTCCCCCTCACTGGCCCCCACCCCTCACTGCCCCCACCGCTCACCCTGCCCCCAACCCCTTCCCTCACTGCCCCCACCCCTCACTGCTCACCCTGCCCCCAACCCCTCCCCTTCACTGCCCCTCCCCCTTACTGCTCACCCTGCCCCAACCCCTCCCCTCACTGCCCCCCCATGCCCTCCCCGGCGGTACCTGGTGACCGTGAACCCCTTCCCCAGCAGGATCAGCATCAGGAGGAAGACGAGGAAGCTGATGGAGAAGAGCAGCTTGGCTGGGGAGAGAGGGGGGGTGAGCCGGGGGCCGGGCATGAGCCCCCCACGTCCCCCCAGCCGCACTCAGTCACCCATCCCCGCCCAGACGGGACCCCGCCACCCACAGCGCAGGCCAGGGACCGGGCCGGAGCCCCACTGCCCCGGGAAAGGGCTCCCCCGGGGGAAACCCGGGCCCAATCCCCCGTCCGACCATGGGGCGCGGCCGGCCTTTCGCTGCCGGAGCTCCGGGCGCCGGGCCCAGCAGTGGGCGCAGGGGGGCCCCCAACAGGGGGTGCGGGGATCGGGGGGGTCCAGCTCCAGGCGCGGGGGTCAGGGGGGCCCAGCAGCGGGTGCGGGGGTCGCGGGGGGCCCAGCAGTGGGTGTGGATCCAGCCACGCGGCTCCCAGCCCAAGCCCAGAGGGGAGGTCCCCTCCCTGCCGTGCTCCAGGCCCCGGTGGTCCAGCCCGGGACATCGCCAGCCCCTCTGGCGTCGCTGGGGGGTCGTGTGCAGCTGATGCCTCCCCACAGCCCCCACATCTCTCCCATCGCGGCTCCCCCGACAGACCCACATCCCCCTCCCCAGGGCCACGTCCCGTCCGGCTGCACCCGCCCGGCACCCACCCAGGATCTTGAGGCTGCCGTTCCCGACGCCGTCGCAGGCGTATTGACCCCAGTAAATGCAGAAGAACAACAGGCTCAGCACTGGGGGGGGGGAGAGACAGTGAGTGAGGAGCCCCCCTCACCCCGCCGCCCCCAACCCAGCATCAACCCCCAGCCCTGCCGGTGCCCCTCACTCCCAACCCGCAGCCCCTGCTCCCCCAAACCTGCCCCCCAACCCTGCCGGTGCCCCTCACTCCCGACCCACAGCCCCCTGCTCCCCCAACCCTGCCCCCCCAGCTCTGCCGGTGCCCCTCACTCCTGACCCTCAGCCCCCTGCTCCCCCAACCCTGCCCCCCCAGCCCTGCCGGTGCCCCTCACTCCCAACCCGCAGCCCCTGCTCCCCCAAACCTGCCCCCCAACCCTGCCAGTGCCCCTCACTCCCGACCCACAGCCCCCTGCTCCCCCAACCCTGCCCCCCCAGCTCTGCCGGTGCCCCTCACTCCCGACCCTCAGCCCCCTGCTCCCCCAACCCTGCCCCCCCAGCTCTGCCGGTGCCCCTCACTCCCGACCCACAGCCCCCTGCTCCCCCAACCCTGCCCCCCTAGCTCTGCCGGTGCCCCTCACTCCTGACCCTCAGCCCCCTGCTCCCCCAACCCTGCCCCCCCAGCCCTGCCGGTGCCCCTCACTCCCAACCTGCAGCCCCAGCTCAGACTCACCCTCCACGCCGGCCGCCGTCATGAACATTTTGTAGGTGGTGTGGAGCAGCTGGCGTCCCTTGAGCAGATCTGAGAGTCGGGGGTGAGGGGGTTAGCGAGGGGCTGGGGGCCCTGAACCCTCCCCCCAGGAAGTGGCTCCCCCTCCCTGCAACGTGCCTCCCTTCCCCTCTCCTCCCCTCCCCTGGGCTGGCATTTCCATTTAGGCGACCTAGGCGGTCGCCTAGGGCACCAGGATTTGGGGGGGCGGCAATTCGGCGGTGGGGGGTCCTTCCACGCTCCGGGTCTTCGGCGGCAATTCTGCGGCGGGTCCTTCACTCGCTCCAAGAACCGCCGCCAAAGTGCCCCGAAGACCGGGAGCGCGGAAGGACCCCCCCACCGCAGAATTAGCGTGGAAGGACCCTCGCCTAGGGCGCCAAAAACCCTGGCGCCGCTCCTGCCCCTCCCCCACTTCCACCTCTGGGGGGGGTCATCCCAGATCACAACGAGCCACCGGGGGGAGGAGCCACCCCCACCTCCCACAGACACAAGGGCCCCAGGAACAGAGCCCCCCATTCAGGGCTTGATCCCCCCCTCCCCAACCCCAGTTATGGCCCCCCAGTAAAAGCTCCCCCACCCCCCGGGACAAAGACAGTGACTCCCCCCCCCCCCCCCCAGCACTCACAGCCGAAGTAGCAGGAGATGAGGAGGATGAGGAGGAAGATGAGGAGGAAGGTGATGTCTGTCTCCAGGATTCCTGGGGGGGAGAGGAGGGTGTGACGGGGTGCTTGTATCCCGCCCCGGACAAGAGAGGGTTAACCCCACAGGTGGGCGGCGTAAGTCCCGCCCCTCAGACCCAGCTGGGCAGGGTATAAAAGGGAGCAGCCCAGGCCGGCAGCTCATTCTGGGCTGACCCTGGGCGGAGGCTGCTGCCGAAGAGGAGAGGGAGCAGGAGACCCTGAGAGCCGGACTGGAGATCGGTGGAGCCCAGGGAATCACCCACACGGAGGAGCCAGGAGACCCAGGTGCCCGCAGACGGCAGCAAGTGACCCGGGGATGGTGCGCGAGCGGTACCTCCCCACTCCCCACTGTCAGGGCCCTGGGTCAAAGCCCGGTGGAGTTGGGTGGGCCCGGGCCCCCCTACCCGGGCTGTCACCCCCCCTTGTGGTGGCCCCTTCCTCCCCCCCGGGTACTGGCCACTGGGCCACACTGCGGTTACACTGACTCTGGCCACTAGGCCGCACTGCCCTGAATGCAAGGGCCGCCACAGGGTCTCCGGCTGTGGGCCATCCTGCTTCCAGCTTAAGGACCATCAGGGAGACGGTAACTGTGGTGGTATCGCTGCCCTGGCGTGCACACCCTGCTGGCAGTGCTGGACCTCCCTGGGCAGGGGACATGGAGGGGCAGAGGGCACCAGTGGGGCAGACCTGGGGGGGCAGCAAGCTCTGCCCCCCCCCTCGGCCGAGGACCCACCGAACTCGTCGGCAGAGAAGTGCCGGGTCCAGAAGGATTTGCCATTAGTCAGGATCATCTCGTACTGCAGCTCCAGCCCATCGCCCTGCGGGGAGAGGTCAGAGGTCACAGCTGGGGGGGCATGGCCGGTGGGCTGTGTGTGTGTGGGGGGGGGACACGGCCAAACTCACCCCGCACTTGCTGAGGGCCACGTACCACCAGCGCTCGCGGACCGAGCGGAAACTCCGGCCGCTGGCGCAACTCAGGTACCGCACGGAGTCCTGGGTCAGCACCTGGGGGCGAGACGGGGGGGGGGCATCAGAGCCAGTGGGAGGTACCCGAGCGCCCGTCTGTCCCCCCTGGTCCGTCAGGCCAGACGCCTCCCACAAGCGTTGGCAGCCGCGGGTTCCTCCTCGTGCCGGGACAGGGGCCTGGTCTGAGCCGGTCCGGGGTCTGCGATTGGCGAGCTTCTTGCCCCCTTGCTCGCACTGCGTGAACGGGATGCAGGGGGACCCTGGGGGTTATGGGGCCCTTACCTGGCACCCCGATCAGGCGTACGGTCTGGGGGGCTGTGGGGGGACCCTGGGGGTTATGGGTCCCTTACCTGGCACCCCGATCAGGCGTACAGTCTGGGGGGCTGTGGGGGGATCCTGGGGGTTATGGGGCCCTTACCTGGCACTCTGACCAGGCGTACGGTCTGGGGAGCTGTGGGGGGGACCCTGGGGGTTATGGGGCCTTACCTGGCACCCTGACCAGGCATACGGTGGGGGGGCTGTGGGGGGATCCTGGGGGTTATGGGGCCCTTACCTGGCACCCCGACCAGGCGTACGTGGGGGGGTTGTGGGGGGGGACCCTGGGGGTTATGGGGCCCTTACCTGGCATCCCGATCAGGCGTATGGTCTGGGGGGCTGTGGGGGGATCCTGGGGGTTATGGGGCCCTTACCTGGCACCCCGATCAGGCGTACAGTCTGGGGGGCTGTGGGGGGATCCTGGGGGTTATGGGGCCCTTACCTGGCACCCCCGACCAGGTGTACGGTCTGGGGAGCTGTGGGGGGGACCCTGGGGGTTATGGGGCCTTACCTGGCACCCTGACCAGGCATACGGTGGGGGGGCTGTGGGGGGATCCTGGGGGTTATGGGGCCCTTACCTGGCACCCCGACCAGGCGTACTGCGTGGTGAGGTTAATGACCTGGTTGTTTTCCGGGCGGATCACAGATTCTTTCATCAGGCAGTCCTGGGGGGAGTAGAGGGGTTAGCACTGGAGATCCCCAGCCCCCCGCAAACCCACTGCAGTGAAGAAAGTTGCTAACGAGTGCCTCCTCGTTAATGAACGTGTGTGTGTGGGGGGGGGTCACAGACTCCAAGGCCAGAAGGAACCATCTTGTGTGACCTCCTGTAGGACGCAGGCTGGACTGAAAGCCTGCCCCCGACAGGGGCTCCTTGTTCTAGGCCTTATTTCCGTCCGGATGGCTCTAGCCCCACGTACGGCCCGTTCTCTGCCCCACACGGGACATCGCGGTGATCCCACACCCGCCTCGTCCGTATTTACCCCTCCCCCGAGCTTTAGCCGGCTGCAGCCGGGAGGATTGGCGGGGGGGGGGGGTCCAGGCCACTGATACCAATGCCAACTGTCGCAGGGCCAAGAACTGACCCCCGTGGGCCCCACTGGAAACCCACCTGCGCGAGGACGAATCTCTGACTGTGGCGTTTTGAGACCGTTTTTAACCCAGCTAACGAGCGCTGGGTTCGTTTGATATCGGTCTCGTTTTTTAATCCAAGTCGAATGCCTGACAGGCTCTATCATGTCAACACTGTTAACTTTCTCCACCACAGTCCTACGTCTCACCCAGCAGCCGGGCAGGTCGATTTCCCACGAACCCGTGTGGATTTGCATTAATTATATTTCGCTCCTTTTGTTCTTCATTAATCGAGTCCCATATCAACCGCCCATTAGCTGTCCAGGATCAAGGTCAGGCCAGCAGGCCTAGAATTACCCGGCTCATCCCATTTACCCTTTTAAAATAGGGGCACAACATTTGCTTTCTTGCAGCCGTCTGGAACTTCCCCAGGACTGATTGAAAACAAAAATCAACATGAATGGTCTAGCAAAGGCCTCAGCCAGCTCCTTTAACACTCTTGGATGCAAATGATCTGCACCTGCTGATTTAAACGTGTCTAACGTGAGTCGCTTCTGTTTGACATAAGAACAGAACAGCTGCCACATGGCGCAGACCATGGCCCGTCTAGCTCCGTATCCTGGTTCTGACAGTGGGGAATGAACAGAACAGGGCAATTACCACCCTTCTTCCACTCCCAGCTCCTGGCAGTGGGCGGCTTAGGGACACACCTAGAGCACGGGGCTGCACCCCCAACCATCTTGGCTAATAGCCATTGATGGACCAACCCTCCATGAACTTATCTAATTCTTTTTTGAACCCGGTTATACTTTTGGCCTTTACAACATCCCATAGCAAGGAGTTCCACAGGTTAATTGTGCACTCAATGAAAAAGTACTTCCTCTTGTGTGTATTAAACCTATTGCCTATTCATTTCATTGGGTGACCCCTGGTTTTTGTATGGCGTGACTTCCCTATTTATTTTCTCCACGCCATTCATGATTATATAGACCTCTGTCACATCCCCGCTTTGTCCTCTCTTTTCTGAGGTGAACAGCCCTAATCTTTTTAATCTCTCTTCACGAGGAAGCCGTTCCATCCCCTCTATCATCTTTCTTGCCCTTTTCTGAACCTTTCCCAGTTCCACTGCTTCCGTTTTTGAGATCGGGCACCCAGATCTGTACACAGTATTGCAGGCGTGGGCGCACCATGGATTAGTACAGTGGCACTATAATATTTTGTCTTATTTCCTAATAGTTCCCAACATTCTGTTCGCTTTTTTGGCGGCTGCTGCCCATGGAGTGGATGTTTTCAGAGAACTCTCCACAATGACTCCAAGATCTTTCTTGAGAGATAACAGCTAATTTAGACCCCATCATTTTATATGTGTAGTTGGGAGGATTATGTTTTCCAATGAGCATTACTTTGCACTTATGAACAGTGAATTTCATCTGCCATTTTGTTGCCCAGTCACCCAGTTTTGTGAGATCCTTTTGTAGCTCTTCGCAGTCTCCCTGGGACTTAACTATCTTGAGTAGTTTTGGGTCAGCTGCAGATTTTGCCACCTCACTGTTTACCCCTTTTCCCAGATTATTGACGAATGTTGAACAGCCCTGGGCCCAGTACAGACCCCTGGGGGACCCTGGTATTTACCTTGTTCCATTGTGAAAACTGACCATTTCTTCCTCCCCTTTGTTTCCTATCTTTTAACCAGTTACCGATTGTCGCGGAGTGTGGGGGAGTCAGGGCCCTGCACCCCTCTTCCTGAGATTCACCGTGACTCTCAGCCAGCCAGTAAAACGGAAGGTTTAGTGGACAGTAGGAACACAGTCTACAACAGAGCTTGTAGGTACAACCAGGACCCACCAATCAAGTCCTTTTGGGGGGTTCAGGGAGCTTAGACCCCAGCTTGGGGTTCCCTGCGTTGCACCACCCAGCCCCAAACTGAAACTCCCAAATCCCTCCAGCCGCTTTCTTCCCCCTCCCCTCTGCTCCTCCTCTCCTTTGTTCAGTCTCCCGGGCAGAAGGTGTCACTTCTCCCACCTCCCCCTCCTGGTTCAGGTTACAGCTCAGGTAGCTCAATGTAACTCCCAGGCTACGTTCCCAGGTCAAATCCGCCCCACTCCCTGCTCCGTCACACGGATACAGGAGAGGGACCTTCCCTCTTATCCCATGACTGCTTAGTTTGCTTAAGAGCCTTTGGTGAGGGACCTTGTCAAAGGCTTTCTGAAAGTCCATGTACACTATAGCCACAGGATCCCCCTTGTCCACGTGCTTGTTGACCCCCTCAAAGAATTCTAGTAGATTGGTGAGGCGTGATTTCCCTTCACAAAAGCCATGTTGATTCTTCCCCACAAATTATGTTCATCCATGTGTCTGACAGTTCTCTTCTTTACTATAGTTTCTACCAGTTTGTCTGGTACTGAAGTCAGGCTCACCGGCCTGTAATTGCCAGGCTCACCAGCTTTTTTTCTTTTTAAATCCGTGTTACATTAGTTATCTGCCAGTCATCTGGTCCAGAGGCTGATTTAAGCGATATTTTACATGCCACAGTTAGTAGTTCTGCAATTTCACCTTTGACTTCCTTCAGAACTCTTGGGTGATACCATCTGGGCCTGGCTGTTTATAGATGTTCGGCTGCGTGTGTGTGTCTCCCTGTGCGCTGCCCCGGCACAGCAGACCTCGAGCAACCCACCCACTGACAGCAGGATCCATAGGAAGGCGCCAGGCCAGGTTAATAGCACCTGGCCGACTCTGCGAGGATACTCAGAATGTCTGCCCACGACAATGGACACAACTCAGCCAGTGACAGCTTCTTCCATTCCCCCCCTCAGCTGGACAAAGAGACCCCCTCTGAGATACATCTTTATACCCCGATACAAACAAGTTACGGACGGCCCCTGGCAGCTAGTTACGGCCCCCTGACGTGGCTAGTTATCACCATCTGTTTGTACGTGTTGGTTCGATCAAAACCTCTCTATTCATCCCCCTTCATCCTGACCTGATCTTTAGGAGGGGTCAGTGTGTTCCCGTTATCCTCGGGGATGGTTTTGTACCATCCTTGATTATCGGGGGCGTCCTGGCACTGCTCGACGTCGGGGGGGGGGGATTCTGGCACTGCTCAACGTCGGCGGGGGGGGGGGGTGTCCTGGCACCGCTCGATGTCGGGGGGGTCCTGGCACCGCTCGACGTCGGAGGGATTCGCTCACAGCCTGACTTTTGCTCACTTTGCTTTATATCGGCAACGCTTGCCCACTATTTTAGCTCGGGCCTCTGGTACAAGGGCTTATATCTCAGGCTCTCTTCCTACTACACGTGTGACTTATTGCCGTTCAATTGATCAATTTGTTCCAAAACCTCCTCTACTGACCCCTCAATCTGGGATAGTCCCTCAGCTCTGTCACTGGGAAGGAATGGCTCAGGTGTGGGAATCTCCCTCGCATCCTCTGCAGCGAAGACCGAGGGAAAGAATTCAGTGAGTTTCTCTGCAACGGCCTGGTCTTCCTTGAGTGCTGCTTGGGCACCTCAATGAGCCAGCCGCCCCATGGCCTGTTTGCAGCCTCCCTGCTTCTGATGCCCTTAACAAAAATTTACTGTTAGTATTTGCGTCTCTTGTAAGGTGCTTCTCAAATTCCTTCCTGGCCGGCTCATTAGCCTGGTACATTTTACTCGCCAGTGGGTGCGCTGCTTCCTATCGCCTCACGTTTTACAGGGCGTTTTTTGCCTCCATCACTCTGCGGTCACCATGGGCCTCCTCCTGTCTGTTCTGCTTTCGGGGAGACCCGCAGCCGGAGCCTCTACTCTGGTGTCTTTCCGGAGCCCCCACGCTGCTTTCTGGCATTTACCCTGGTGGCTGCTCTTCGGCGTCTGTCTAACCAGCAGCCTCGGTTCTGTGTCGTTAACTGCTGCTGGGAGGTTTCTTTGGTGTTTTCTCACCACCGCACGAGGAGGCGAAATTTAATTACAGGCCAGTCACTGTTACCGAGCAGCCCTCTAGGACCCGATCCTGCGCTCCACTTAGGAGTGAATGGGGAATTGCCTCTCCTCTTGCGGTCCCAGCCTCGCTGGTCCAGGAAGCAGCCACTGGGGTGTCTAGACAATTTCTCAGTAAATGTCACGTCGGGGCATGTGACACAGTCAATAGGAGGACACTAGTGGAACAGTCACCACATGATGAGCCTATGGTGTCCCTAGCCTCTGTTTGCCGGACGCTGGGAATAGGCAACGGGACGGATCACTTGATGATTCCCTGTTCTATTCATTCCCTCTGGGGCACCCGGCACTGGCCACTGTCGGAAGACTGGACACTGGGCTAGACGGACCTTTGGTCTGACAGAGTATGGCCGCGCTTATGTTTTTCCCACAATACAGAACAAAAATATTTATTGAACACTTCTGCCTTTTCTGCATTGGTACAGCTAATGGTACCATTTCCATCTAGTAATGGACTAATACCAATGTCAGGGTTCTTTTTGTTCCTAATACATTTCAACTCCTTATTTTCCTTAACTCTGCTGGCCATAGATTTCTCCTCGTCTCTCTTGGCTTCCCTTATCAATTTTCTACAATTCCTAACATCTGATTGATATTCATTATCCCCACACTTCTATTTGTTACATTTTTTTTTTTATAGCTGCCCTCACATCCCCTCTAAACCAGGTCAGTTTTCTAACTAGCTCAGCCTTCCCCCTCCATTGTGGGACTGTGGGTTTTTGTGATTCCCAATTATCAGTCACATTTTTCTGATTAAATTCTTACCATTAATTTGGATCATAATAGTTTTCAGCTTTGTGAAAGTGGCCCTCCTAACTTACCCGGTGTATATATTACTGGTCTGCTGGCACATTATACAAGTGATCAAGTCACTTAGTTCTGTGCTCTGTCACACTAGGGTTTAATATAAAATTCCCCCGTGTGGGCTGCAACACTTTCTAAGTTTGGAAATTGTTAGCAATTCCAAGGGTGTTTGGGTAGCAGCACCATGAGATCTCCAGTCTGTAGATCCGTGGGTGAGGAGCCAGTCACTGGGTTCTGCTACAGACCACGAATCACACTAGGGAAGAAGATGACACAGGTGCTCCCAAAGATGGTACAAGTTGCCTCGAGAGGCGTCTTCTGCAGATTCCACGCTGAGGACCTGGCGTCAATTGGAAAGTTCTGGCTGTGTGGAATTCTTCCTGGTCCTCTTCTCTCTGGGGCCCACAGCCCGCCCCCTCGCTCGTCTGACTCCCATGGCTACAACCTGCCAGGCCTCTCTGACTTCCTCTCTCTCTAACTCCTTGGCAGCCAGCTCCCTTCTTCCTCCAGCCTGGGCTCCCCTGAACCTGGCTGCCTGGGAACTCCTCAGCCTCTGAGTCTCAGCCACATCTCTGCTCACCCCTCCGTGCACCAGCACACCAGGGGCTCCCTGTGGGCTCCAGGCAGGGAAGAGAACATGGCCAGGCCGTTGCGTGGCCATCTCCATCACATGTAGGGCTGATCCTGCCTCCCACACTCCCTCCAAAGCTCCCGTTAGCGGCCTCTGTTCACGGCTCTCGAGTTCACCGAGCAAGTGACTGAGTCTTCCAGCTTCCCTCAGCTGCGCCCCTTCACCGCTCGGAGATTTCGAACAGCGGCTGATCAAAGCTCCGGTGGCTCGCAGCCTTTAGCGAGGCCCTGCTCACTCTGGGCCCACGTACCCTGAACAACCCCCAGACCAAACGCACCGTGCCCTGAGGCCCACTCCCCCAAGCACTCTGCACCTCCGCCCTTTGCTCCTGGCCGTAGGGGTGTTACAGGTGTGCATTCAAACACCTCCTGTCCGCTAGAGCCCAGCGCTCAATCAGTGGCATGGCCGCTTTGTTAATTACCAATCACCCCATTTTTGTGTCATCTGAAAACTTCATCAGTGTTTGAGATTTTCCAGGTGTGAGCGAGTGCAGGGCCGAGAGCCAACCACTGTGGGCCCCCCATGTACCATCACATGCTGAGACCGCCCGAGAGCCGGCTTTCAGTCTCGGGGGTCTGCGCGCCAGGCCCCGGGGGGGGGTCGCCCGCTTCACCGCCTCTGATGGGACCTCTGGGCCGTCAGCCCCCCAGCTCCACCCTGTGAGCGCCGGGCAGGGAGTCCCAGGGAGATGGACCTCGCGGGCAGCTTGTACCATCTTTGGGAGCAACGCACCCTCTGCCGGGGCTGCAGGACCCCCCAGCCGGGTCGCTAGCTGCCTGGAGCCCTGCGCAGGAGGTGCTTGGTTAGCAGAGAGCAGTGCCCATTCCAGCAGAACCGTCCCGGTCAACCAGAGCCCAAAGCTGTCGCTCCCTCGCCTAACGCTCACCTCACCACCCCCCTCCGCCCCCTGCCTTGTCCCTGAGCTGGGGGACCCGGCTCCGCCCCGGCAGGGAGCCGGGAAACCTGTCTCTCTCCCGGGCCCTGGTTGCCAGGTGTCCATGTGCGGACGAGTGGATTTGCTGTTGTCTTCTCCCTGCTCTCCTGATATGGGGATTCAGGCCTAGACGCTGTGGCAGCACCGCATCTGCATGGGACCCTGCCTGAGAACACACAGACCACCTCCCCACCCCCCCGGGTACCAATGCAGCACAGAGGGGAAATGAGGCACTCAGAGGCTTCATACAAATCTTACAAAAAAGTCCCACTTCGTCCCAGGGCCACGTTCATTTGATATCTCTCTAGCTTTCACGCCTTGCAGAAGGCTGGAAAGTCTCCCTAGATACCCCCCCCCGAAACAGCCCAGACACCCCCTGTCCTCTGACCTTGTTCCCCTGCTTGTAGACGGCTGGCCATTGCGAGGGGTCATCAAAATACAGCAGAATATTCTCACAGCACTTGGCCTGCAGGGGGGAACCAGAGAGAAGGGGCTGGTAAATAGGGGAGTCAGGCTCAGCAGGGACCCAGGCAGCCGGGCGACTGGACCGGCACTCACCTCTGGGTAGCGGAACCGGAAATCCAGGCGTCCATAGTCGGAGAGGAAGCAGAATCGGGTCAGGAACACCCAGTCCTGGGAAGACAGGGAGAGGCCTGGTAAGGGGGGTGGCAGGGAAGGGCCAAGCCCGCCCCCCCCCCCCATGAGCAAAAAAGAGGGGAAGGGACTCACCCAAGGTCACAGAACCCAGGAGTCCTGGCTCCTAGCCCCCTCTCTCCTCCTCTGGACCCCACTCCCTTCCCAGAGCCGGGGAGAGAACCCAGGAGTCCTGGCTCCCAGCCCCCCTGCTCTGACCACTAGACCCCACTCCCCTTCCAGAGCCTGGTAGAACCCAGGAGTCCGAGCAGCCAGCCCCCTCCCCCACCCAATCTCTGTCACCCGACACCCAGTACAGGATCAGGTCACCAAGGTGCTGCTTAGTAGGACAATAGCATCACCATGACGACCAGGCCTCCCGCCGAGCCCCCAGCACAGGCCATCCTAGGCCCAGGACGACTGGGGGCAGGCAGCCGGGGGGTGGGGAAAAGGGGTAGAGGGAGTGACTGGGGTGGGGGCTCCTAAGGGATGGGGTCTGGGTGAGTGAGGGGTCAGGGAGTGATGGGCTGGGGCGGGGTCACAGGGGGGGCCATGAGGGGTTGTTTTTGACCCGGCTACGCCGCCCCCCCCAACCCCGACTCAGTCTCATGCTCCAGGTTTCCACGGCAACTGCGCCGCAGGCTGAAGAAGGCAGAGAAAATAAGAATGAGCCGGGAATTGGGGGTGGGGATCCCATCCCACCACTGCCCCCGACTGCCTTGCACCCTATAGCCTCCTCACCCCCACCTCAGGTGCCCAACCCCCTCACTGCCCTGCACCCCCATAATCCCCCCACCTCCCATAACACCCCACAGCTCCCCACCCCTATAACCCCCACACTCCCCCCATCCCCCCTCCAT
Source organism: Emydoidea blandingii (assembly GCA_036785055.1). Taxonomy (NCBI): domain Eukaryota; kingdom Metazoa; phylum Chordata; order Testudines; family Emydidae; genus Emydoidea; species Emydoidea blandingii. The sequence continues at coordinate 24,551,500 of JAXIVB010000013.1, forward strand.
AACCCCCCTTTGTCCCTGCTCCCCCCCATCCCCACCCCTCCTCTAGCCCCCCCCAGCCCCTCTCTAGCCCAAATACCCCCCCGCAGCCACCTCCCCCCATCCTCCTCCATAACCCCGCTTTGTCCCTGCTCCCCCCCATCCCCACCCCTCCACTAGCCCCCCCAGCCCCTCTCTGGCCCAAGTACCGCCCTGCAGCCACCTCCCCCCCCATCCCCCTCCATAACCCCCCTTTGGCCCTGCTCCCCCCATCCCCACCCCTCCTCTAGCCCCCCCCAGCCCCTCTCTGGCCCAAGTACCCCCCCGCAGCCCACCTCCCCCCATCTCCACCCCTCCTCTGCTCCCCTGCCCCTCTCTAGCCCAAGTACCCCCCGCAGCCACCTCCCCCCCATCCCCACCCCTCCTCTAGCCCCCCCCCAGCCCCTCTCTGGCCCAAGTACCCCCCCGCAGCCACACTCCCCCCATTCCCCCTCCATAACCCCCCTTTGGCCCTGCTCCCCCCATCCCCACCCCTCCTCTAGCCCCCCCCAGCCCCTCTCTGGCCCAAGTACCCCCCTGCAGCCACCTCCCCCCATCCCCCTCCATAACCCCGCTTTGTCCCTGCTCCCCCCCATCCCCACCCCTCCTCTAGCCCCCCCCCCCAGCCCCTCTCTGGCCCAAGTACCCCCCCGCAGCCACCTCCCCCCATCCCCCTCCATAACCCCGCTTTGTCCCTGCTCCCCCCCATCCCCACCCCTCCACTAGCCCCCCCAGCCCCTCTCTGGCCCTCCATAACCCCCCTTTGGCCCTGCTCCCCCCATCCCCACCCCTCCTCTAGCCCCCCACCCCAGCCCCCCTCTCTGGCCCAAGTACCCCCCCGCAGCCCACCTCCCCCCATCTCCACCCCTCCTCTGCTCCCCCGCCCCTCTCTAGCCCAAGTACCCCCCCGCAGCCACCTCCCCCCCATCCCCCCTCCATAACCCCCCCTTTGGCCCTGCCCCCCCCCAATCCCCACCCCTCCACTAGCCCCCCCAGCTCCTCTCTGGCCCAAGTACCCCCCCTGCGGCCCCAGCTCCCCCCCATCTCACCCCTCCTCTGCTCCCCCGCCCCTCTCTGGCCCAAGTACCCTCCTGCCCCCCCCGGACACAGCAGCAGCAAACCCTGTTTCAGGCGATATGAGCAGTGACTCCCCCCGGTCGGGCCGGGGGGGGGGGCTGAACCCCCCGTGCTGGGGGCAGCTCTGCTGAGACCCCCCCCCCGTTACTGACGCAGTGATCGGGGCTGGGGGGGTGAAGCCCCCTCCCCGCCTCACTGCAAGCCAGGCACCAGCCCCCCGGCGCTGCGCCCCCATCCCCCAGCTGTGTGACTGGGGGGGGGCAAGGCCCGGGGGGGGGGCAGGGGTCCATCGGCCCGGTCCCGCAGGGGCGGCGCGGGGGAGCCGGGCCCGGGTCGGTCCCGCACCCACCTCCTTGGTGCTGATGTTCCCCGTCACGTACTTGGCCCCGCAGCCCGCGGGCAGCAGGAGCAGCGGGAGGGCGGCCAGGAGCCCCCGGGCCCCCCCGGACCGGGCCCCGGACCGGCCCCGCTCCATGTCAGCCCGCCCGGTCCAGCAGCCGGCTCGCCCCTGCGCGCTGCGATTCAAGAGACAGCCCCCCCCCAATGCCGGGCTGGTGCAGAGCCGGGCTGGCAGGGACTGCCCCCCAGCCCCCCCAAACCCAGCCCCCCCCGCACCCACCCCCCAGCCAGGGACTGCCCCCCCCGCACCCCCAAAACCCACCCCCAGCCAGGGACTGCCCCCCGCACCCCCTGCCCCCCCAGCCCCCCCAAACCCAGCCCCCGCGCACCCACCCCCCAGCCAGGGACCTGCCCCCCAGCCCCTCCAAAACCCACCCCCAGCCAGGGATTGCCCCCCCCGCACCCCCTGCCCCCCAGCCCCCCCAAACCCAGCCCCCGCGCACCCACCCCCCAGCCAGGGACTGCCCCCCAGCCCCCCCAAAACCCACCCCCAGCCAGGGACTGCCCCCCCGCACCCCCTGCCCCCCAGCCAGGGAACTGCCCCCCAGCCCCCCCAAAACCCACCCCCAGCCAGGGACTGCCCCCCAAACCCGCTCCCAGCCCCCCCAAAACCACCCCCAGCCAGGGACTGCCCCCCAGCCCCCCCAAACCCAGCCCCCCCGCACCCACCCCCCAGCCAGGGACTGCGCCCCAGCCCCCCCAAACCCACCCCCCAGCCAGAGACTGCCCCCCCAAACCGCCCCCAGCCCCCCCAAAACCACCCCCAGCCAGGGACTGCCCCCCCGCACTCAGCACCCAGCCCCCCCCCAGCCAGGGACTGCCCCACAAACCCACCCCCCAGCCAGGGACTGCCCCCCCGCACCTCCTGCCCCCCCAGCCAGGGACTGCCCCCCTCGCACCCACCCCCAGCCAGGGACTGCCCCCCCCACACCCGGCTGGTGCAGACTCTGGCTGGCAGGGACCGCCCCCCAGCACCCAGGGACTGCCCCCCCCAGCCAGGGACTGCCCCCCTGCACCCAGCCTCCTGCCCCCCCACCCCCAGCCCCCCAGCCAGGGACTGCCCCCCCCACCCCCACCAAGGGACTGTCCCCCCCTGCCCCCCGTCAGAGACTGCTCCCCTGCACCCAGCCCCCCACCCCAATGACTGCCCCCGCAGCCCCTCCCCAGACTGTCCCCCCCACAGTCAGGCAATGCCCCCATCACCCAACCTCCCTGGGACTGCCCCCAGTATCCAGCCCCCCCCAATACTGGGCACACCCCTGCCCTGCAGAGACAAGGTGCCCTCTTCCAGAGCAGAACGGCCCCTGAAAGGACCACCCCTCAGCCCCCCCTGCACCCAGCCCTCCCAGGACTGCTCCCCATCACCCAACCTCCCCCCACCCAGGCACTGCACCCAGCTACACCCACATCTGCAGCCCCCCCCAATGTCTGCCCGGCACGAAGCCACCGGCCCTGTGCTACACCCCCAGCTTGGGAACGTACCGGACCCCCAGGGATCCCCCCTTCCCTTGGGGAGACCCCGTGGCCCCCGCGCCTCCGAGCCGGGCTCCTGGGAGTGTCGTGCCCATGGCAGGGACGCCGGGCAGCGTCTGCAGCACTCGGGTCCTGGCCGTGGCCTGGGGGCCCTAAACTCGGCGCGCTGACACTGGGAAGGTCAATTAGGGTCACCAACTTCCTACTCCCACAAAACCGAACACCCATGCCCCGCCCCTTCTCGAGGCCCCGCCCCCCACTCACTCCACACACACCCCCCCCCCGTTGCTCGCTCTCCCCACCCTCGCTCGCTCATTTTCCCAGGCTGGCAGGGGGGGGGGGGGAGGTGAGGGCTCCGGCAGGGGTGCGGGCTCTGATGTGGGGCCAGGGATGAGGGATTTGGGGTGCAGGAGGGTGCTCTGGGCTGGGATTGAGGGGTTCAGAGGGCAGGAGGAGGATCAGGGCTGGGGCAGGGGTTGGGGCACAGGGGGTGAGTGCCCTGGTTGGGGGTGAAGACTGGGGTAGGGCTGTGGATGAGGGGTTTGGGGTGCAGGAGGGTGCTCCGGGCTGGGATCGAGGGGTTCGGAGGATGGGAGGGGGATCAGGGCTGGGGCAGGGGGTTGGGGTGCAGGAGGGTGCTCCAGGCTGGGATCGAGGGGTTCAGAGGACAGGAGGGGGATCAGGGCTGGGGCAGGGGGTTGGGGTGCAGGAGGGTGCTCCGGGCTGGGATCGAGGGGTTCAGAGGATGGGAGGGGGATCAGGGCTGGGGCAGGGGGTTGGGGTACAGGAGGGTGCTCTGGGCTGGGATCAAGGGGTTCAGAGGACGGGAGGGGGATCAGGGCTGGGGCAGGGGGTTGGGGCCCGGGAGGGGGTCAGGGGTGCAAGCTCCAGGGGGCACTTACCTCAAGCAGCTGCTGGCTCCTATGTGGAGGCGCGGCCAGGCGGCTCTGCGCGCTGCCCCCTCTGCAGGCACCGCCCCCGCAGCTCCCAGGCTGTGGTTCCTGGCCAATGGGAGCTGCAGGGGTGGCGCTTGGGGCGGGGGCAGCATTCGGAGCCCCCTGGCTACCCCTACGTGTAGGAGCCGGAGGGGGGGACATGCCGGCTGCTGCGCGGTGACGCCAACCAGACAGTCAAGGGCCCGGTCAGCAGTGCAGGGGGTTCCGGTCAAAAACCGGACATCTGGTCACCCTACGGTGAATGCAGAGTCCGGCCTGGTCAGCCAGAGCCCGGCCAACCTGCCACGACCCCACGGTCAGGCTCCGTGTGTCTGATCTCCGCGGTCAGATCCCAGGACCCCCCCACCTCTCTCAGGCCCCGGGCTCAGCTTTCCTGCCGAGGGGGGGAATCCAGGGGCTGGCATCCTCTCTTGATCTGGGTCGGGTGCAGCCAGTTCCTTAAGGCCCCTTCACTTCCCCCATGTCTGTGAGTCTGGCCCGAGCACAGACGGAACCCCTCTCCCCCGCTGGGCAGCCGTGCAGGGGAAACTGAGGCACACCCAGCACTCAAAATACGACAGAAAATTCCCACTTTGTTCCCCCCGCCCCCGAATCAGCCGCCGTGGGGGCAGGTGGCCCCTGCCCACGGGCTGCGGTTTGCCTCCCTGCAGCGTGCTGGGTCCTGTCAGCGGAATCGCAGGCTGCAGCGGGAAGGCAGGGCCCCGCAAAGGAGAAGTGAAAGGGGCCTCAGCTGGATTCCCTCGGCCTGCCCCTGGGACGCATCACCCCTCCCAACAGGTGCTACCCGGCCCCTCCGAGATGGCAAGGGAGGAGTGGGCCTTGGCTCTGGAGCCGTGGGGCCCACAGCAGCAGGGAGCGGGTGTGGGGGAGGAAGCTCTCCCAGGGGCAAATCCACGTGCCAGATCCCCTCTTCTGTCTGTGCCCCAGCCACTGCTCTATTGAGTGCTTCCTCTCTCCCTCAGTCCCGGCAACAACCGTCCCCTCCCAGAGCCAGGTAGAGAACCCAGGAGTCCTGGCCCCCAGCTCCGCCTGCTCTAACCCACCAGACCCCACTGCCCTCCACAGCCAGGAGAGAATCCAGGAGTCCTGCCCCCTTGCTGTGGGCCTTTCTGCAGCAGTTGTCCCTAGCTCTGTGCAGCTGTAACCCCACTGAGTGTCCGCCCAAAATGTGACTGAAAATGATACTCCCAAGCACTTCCTCATTCAAAGTCTCAGACGCCTCCTTGGCAAAACTCCCAGCACCCCTCACTGCCTCCTCCAGCAAGGAAGAGAGACGGACCGTTCCGTGGGGCTCAGCTCAGAGCCTGCCGGGACCCTGAGCCATTCCCCATCCCTGCGCCGGGACACACCAGGTGAGAACCATCCCCCAGTGGTACCACAAACCACCCAGGGCTGCTGGGAATAAGACAGGAATTTGCAATGGGGTGCAGCTACATACAAGGCCAGGGCTAGAACCCAGCAGTCCTGAGTCCCAGCCCAGCCCCCCTGCTGTAACCCACAAGATCACATTCCTCTCCCAGAGCCGGGGAGAGAACCCAGCAGTCCTGGCTCCCCCCCCCCTCCCGCTCTAACTACCAGACCCCACTCCCCTTCCAAAGCTGGGGCAAGAACCCAGGAGTCCTGGCTCCCAGCCCCCCCGCCCCCGCTCTAACTACCAGACCCCACTCCCCTTCCAAAGCTGGGGCAAGAACGCAGGAGTCCTGGCTCCCAGAGCCCCCACTAATCCAGCAGACCCCACTCCCCTCCTAGAGCCAGGATAGATGCCAAGACCCTGCCCCCCACCCTCTGCCCCAGGCAGTTCAGAGCAGAGGCTCATACTGACCCTCTGGTTCTAGGTCTGTGCCAGTGTGGAGAGCCCCCAGTCCCCGGGGAGGCAGGATGGGCCCCGTATTTCCCCTCCTGGCCTTACTGCTGCTCCTCATGCCCGGGGCGGTTGCCTATGGCTTCAGGAACTGTATCCAGTCCATGGAGAACCCACAAAGCTTCCGGTGCATCCAGCGCTTCCTGAAGGACATAATCAGCGCTGTGGGCGACCTGCCGCCCAATGCCACGTTCGTCAACGTCTCCCACAACTTCATCAGCCGCCTGCCTGCGGCCAGTTTCCGCCACCTGCCACACCTGCAGCAGCTGCAGCTGGTCTGTAACCGCCTGGAGACGATAGAGGATTGGGCTTTCGAGAACCTTGGCGCCTTGCACACGCTCAACTTGTCCAACAATCACCTGGCCAACCTGTCCGAAGGAGCCTTCCGAGGCCTGGGTAACCTCATCAACCTCTCCCTGAGCAATAACCCCCTGAGCACGATTCACCCCCGCGCCTTGCAGCCCCTGGGCAACCTCCGCACCTTGGACCTGTACTCCTGCCACCTGGTGAGCTTCGCCGACGTGGCCTGCAGCCTGCAGGGGTTGAGGAGACTGCGGGTGCTGAACCTGTCCTGCAATAGGCTGAATTCTCTCCGTTCCAGCTGTCCACTCCCCCTCTCCCTCTCCATCCTGCATCTGTGCAACAATTCACTCCAGGCCGTGGACGGCGGCGGCCCGCAGCTCCTGCGCCACATCAGGAACCTGGACCTGTCCTATAACAACATCTCCAACGTCACTTCCTTTGCTGGCGCCGGGCTCCAGAACCTCAGCTCCCTGCTGCTGAAGGGGAACCCCTTGGATGTCTTCCACCTTCTAAATGTGTCCAGCCTGCGGCCTCGCAGGCTGGACTACTCCGGCCTGCACTTAGGCAACGAAGGCGTGAGCAAGGTCTGCCAACGCTTGGGCAAGCACCAACTCAAGCACCTCCGGCTGCAGAGCAACAACATCCGGGAGCTGAGGAATGTGTCCCTCGCCCTGTGCCCGCCGATCCGGACTCTGGACCTCTCGTGGAACAAGCTCAGGTGGCTGGACTGCGTGGACAAGTGGCAGCACAAGCCTCTGGAGAGCCTGGTGGTGGAACATAACCTGCTGAACCGCCTTAGCACCTGCCAAAGCTCCTCCTCTTTGAAGACGTTGCAGAATATCAGCTTCCGCTACAATCGCATCCTCTCAGTCAAATACTGGGCATTCAGATACGCCCCCAATTTGCGCATCCTCCACCTCAACATCAACACCATCGCCTACCTGGACAAACACGCCCTGAAGGGGTTGTACTACCTCACTGAGCTGCGGCTGGATAACAACCTGCTGACCGACCTCTACAAGTCCAGCTTCGCCGACCTGGTCAGTCTCCAGACCCTCAACCTCCGCAATAACCGCGTCTCCATCCTCTTCCCCTGGGTCTTCGGGAAACTCTGCCAGCTCCAGATCCTGGACCTGGGGGGCAACAACATCCGCAACTTGACCAATAAGTCATTCAGCGGGCTAAGCAGCCTCTCCAAACTCTACCTGGATGGCAACTGCATCAAGAAGATCAGCAGTGACATTTTCTACCCGGTGCAGGCCACGCTGGAGGTGCTGGATTTGACGGGCAACAAACTGCAATACATCACCAAGACGCAGCACAAGAGCCCACCCTTCAGGCACCTGCACAAACTCTATGATCTCAAGCTACAAGCTCAGCAGCCGTACGGCATGAAAATCATCCCCGCCAAGTTCTTCCAAGGCCTGGCCTCACTGCGCTCCCTCTATCTGTCAGAGAACAAGCTGCTCTCCATCTCCCCAGATGCCTTTGACGACCTTGCTCAGCTGCAGTACTTGAGCTTGGCTGACAGCTGCAATGGCATGCAAGATCTGCCGCCTGGGATCTTCAAAAACCTCCGCTGCCTGCAGAAACTGAACCTGGAGAATGTGGGGCTCCACTCGCTGACGCTGGAGGTCTTCGGGAACCTCAGCAACTTGACCTCGCTGCTCCTGGCCAAGAACCAGCTGCAGACCGTCAATGTGAGTGTGGCCAACGCACTGGGCTTGCTCAGGTACCTGGACCTACGCAAATGCCCCTTGAGCTGCACCTGCGAGAACCTGTGGTTCCAGAACTGGCTGACCAACAGGTGGGTGCAGGTGGTGTATCTCTACAATTACTCCTGCGACTCCCGCCAGCAGCTGGGCTACGTGTACAGTTTTGACACACACGTCTGCTTCCTGGACGTGGGGCTGTACTTGTTCTCCGTCACCACCCCAGCGCTGCTGCTGCTCATGCTGCTGCCCCTGGTCTACCACCGGGCCTACTGGCGGCTCAAGTACCATTTCTACATCCTGCGCTCCTGGGTGAACGACCGCTGGAGGAGGCAGGATGGGGAGCACTTCCAGTACGATGCCTTCGTCTCCTACAACTCTGCCGACGAGGGGTGGGTGCTGGAGCAGCTGGTGCCGAGCCTGGAGAGCTGCCAGGGCTCCTTCCGCCTCTGCCTGCACCACCGGGACTTCGAGTTGGGGAAGAGCATTGTCGACAACATCGTGGATAGCATCTACAACAGCCGCAAGACCATCTGTGTCATCAGCCGCAGCTACCTGCAGAGTGAGTGGTGCTCTCTGGAGATCCAGCTGGCCAGCTACCGGCTCTTCGAGGAGCTCAAGGACGTCTTGGTGATGGTGCTCCTGGAGGCCATCCCCGACAGGGAGCTGTCCGCCTACCACCGCATGAGGAAGGTGATGCTCAAGAAGACCTACATCAGCTGGCCCCCGGAGCCTGCGGCCCAGAGGCTCTTCTGGACCAAGCTACGGAAGGCTCTGAAAGGCAGCTACACGGAGGAGGAGGAGGAGGAGTTGTATCCATTTGACGAGGAAGATAAGCCGCTCCTAGAGTCCACATCCCAGCTTGGCTAAGGAAATGGGAGTTTCCAGTGGTTCTATACCACTGTCAATCCCCATCCCCTACAGCCCACTACTTCCTCTATTACCAGCAGCTTCCCCACCTCACAACCTCTAGCGCCCACAGCAAGGAGCCTGCCTGTTTCTGTCTCTGAGGCTCAGCCTGGTCCTGTCCCTCGGGAGTTTTGCCACTGGCTTCCCTGGGAGTAAGAGCCTCCAGCCCCCACCTGGCCTCGTGGTCGAATGAGCCCTGTGAGCGACAGAACTGGGCAATGGGACCCGAGCCCAGTTTGAATTCATCTCGGGACACATTGGAAGCAACAGCACTAGAGGAACTTGTAGGTAAATTCTGACCTGGGATGTGGCAGCTGCCCATTGGGGACAACCAGGACCTGCAGGGAGGAAGGGAACAGAATTCCCTCAGACAGCTGAATTATCCTCAGTGTGCTTCAGACAGGAACTAATTAACTTCCCCATCCCCCCACCCAGGAGCTGTCTATATCCCTGTTCTATGGAGGTGACTTGAGGTCATGCAGCCAATCTGGGGCAGAGGACTCCTGGACCCTCCTGCTCTAACCCACTGGACCCCACTCCCCTCCCAGAGCCGGGAGAGAACCCAGGAATCCTGGCTCCCAGCCCCCTGCTCTAACCACCAGCCCCCACTCCCTTCCCAGAGCCGAGGAGAGAACCCAGGAGTCCTGGCTCCCAGCCCCCACTGCTCTGACCCACCAGCCCCCACTCCCGTCCCAGAGCCGGGGAGAGAACCCAGGAGTCCTGGCTCCCAGACTCAGAACAACCTGTCTTCTGTTCCTTCCATCTGGGAATTCAGTCTCCCTCAGCGGGGCCCCTTAAGCAGCTGCTGCAGTCCTCCCTCTGCCCTCGCACCTTCCAGGCCGGGGTGGGGGACGGACATGGACCCTGCAGAGGAGCTGCGTGGCTCGGGCTTGTCTCTCCCCACAGAAGCTGGTCCAATAAAAGAGATCCCCTCCCCCACCCTCTCTCTCTAATCTCCTGGGACCCACACGGCTGCTGCTGCAGGACATCCACTAATGCCGAGACAAAGTCCCCAGGAGGATCAGGTGGGCCAGGGCCCCGGCAGCTTCTGGCCCCCGGCTGCGAGATCTGCTCTCTGCCTGGGCACCCAGAGGACCCAGGCTGGAAAACCATGGCAGCTCTGCGAGAGGGGGCGAAGGGGGCTGGATCCATGGGGGGGGGGGGGTCCAGGGGCTGGGGGGGACAAGGCAGAGCAGCAGAATTGAAAATTACAGTTCCCAGGGTCAGAGCAGTCCCGACTCCCAGTTAATGCCCTCCGGGGGCAATGGGGCGGCGGGGGGGACAGCCACCACAAAAGCCGTGAGCGCTGTGGCCCAGACTGGGGGGAAGCCCAGCGTGACGGCCTGGCCACAGGGACTCAGCGACCGAGGCTCTGTCCCGGGCCCGGCGTAACCGAGCAGTCAGCCTGGGGGGAGAGCTGTCGGTCTGTCTATCCCTCCGTCTCTCCAGCCAGCCAGCCCCGGTTTAGTTTATGGCCCTGGAGCGGGAGCAGAGTGGGATGCGCTCAGCCAGCCATCTCCCTGTGGGGGCAGGGGGACACGTCCTGCCGCCTACGGCAGCAACGCATCAGGGATGGAAATCCCACTGCCTGAGGCTTCTGCGGATCCTGGGGGGGGGGGGGGGGCATCTCGGGGACAGTTTTCTTAATGGCAATTCTCTGCGAGGGGGGCTCATGGAGGGGGAGTGACAGGGTCCATCCACGGTTCCTGGCCCCAGGCCTTTGCTCTGGCTCTGAAGGACAGTGCATGCGTGGCTGCCTTGGCCTCACAGAGCCTCTGGGAATGGCCCACGCTCCTGGGGGCAGTGATGCTAATCCAGAGGTGGGCAAACTATGGCCCACAGGCCACATCTGGCCCGCGGGACCCTCCTGCCCGGCCCCTGAGCTCCTGACCGGGGAGGCTAGCTCCCAGCCCCCTCCCCCGCTGTTCACCCACCCCCGCAGCCTCAGTTCACCCCGCTGCCGGCGCAATGCTCTGGGCGGCGGGGCTGCGAGCTCCTGGGGCAGCGCAGCTTCAGAGCCGCGGCCTCACTCGGTCTCTGTGCTGCGTGGTGGCGTGGCTGGCTCCAGCCAGGCGGCACGGCTGTAGCGCCGCCAACCACCGGTGCTCCAGGCAGCGCGGTAAGGGGGCAGGGAGCAGGGAGGGTTGGATAGAGGGCAGGGGACTTTGGGGTGGTGGTCAGGGGGCGGGGGTTTGGATAGGGGTCAGGGCAGTCACATGGCGGGGAACAGGGGGGTTGAATGCGGGCAGGAGTCCGTGAGGGCAGTCAGGAATGAGAGGATGGGTTGGATGGGGCAGCGTGGGGCTGTCAGGGGCGGGGGGTCTGGGGGCGGTCAGGGGACAGGGAGGGGTGGATGGGGCAGGGGTCCGGGGGCGGGGGCCATCAGGGGACAGGAATAGGGGGGGTTGGATGGGGCAGGAATCTCGGGGGGCAGTCAGGGGGCGAGAAGCAGGGGGGTCGGCTAGGGGGTGGGGGCCAGGCCATGCCTGGCTGTTTGGGGGGGCACAGCCTCCCCTAACCAGCCCTCCATACAATTTCGGAAACCCGATGTGGCCCTCAGGGCAAAAAGTTTGCCCGCCCCTGTGCTAATCCCAAGCGGGCGCCTGGGAACGGGGCTGGCGAGAGGGGGAAGTGGACCCTGCCCCGCCTGGCGTGGCTGTGAATCCAAGGAAACCCCCACAGCGCCGTTCAGTGACAACTGGCCTTTATTGAGGAGTCTCTAAACATGGGCTCAGCTCTGGGGGGCCCCTGCTGGGGAGGTGGCCTGGGGGACCCAAGGGGGCGGATCCCCTGGCCATGACACACTGGATTCCGGTACTGGGCTCCTGGAAAGGCAGCTGGGAGCCGGAGGGAGCAGCGAGCGCCCCAATCCAGCCGGAGGTGCCAGGCTCTCTCAGTACAGCCTCATGCGGGGGAAGACCCAGGCCTCAGGGCTGCCCTCCTCCAGCCGGTATCCGTGCAGAGCAGGCGGCGGCGAGCGGCCATGCTCCAGCGCCTCCGAGGGGGGGAAGAAGGACATGGGCAGCTGCTGGAGTGTGCACAGCTGCTGCCCCCCCCCCAGGGGGAACCTGCCCTCCCACCCCCCAGCACGGGGGCAGCCTTCCCCCATGGCTTCCGGCAGAACCCAGGCTCTGGGGGCGGCGGCTCTGGAGTCCCATGGCTGGTAGCAGGTGGGGGCTTTCACTGGCTCCACGGATGCCGGCTTCTGGCAGTGGTCTCTGGGCTTCCCCAGCACCGACAGCAGCCCGTTGGCATGCCTGGGCTTCTGAGCCTCTCTGGGGGGCAGGAGCGGTTCCAGGTGAGGCCCCAGCCTGTGCTGCGAGCAGGCCTGCGGGAGGAGCGCTGGTTCTGAGCACAGCTCCCAGGAGACAGCCCTGTGCCCCGGACGAGGCCACGCCAGCGCTCGGGGGGCCAGGGCCTCTGCTGCCTGGCTGGGCTGGTTGGGGCTCCAGATGCTTTTCAGGACATCGAAGGAGGTCTGTGTCTCCGGGGCGGCTCTCGCCATGGGCTGGGAAGCATGTAGCTCCGGTGGGGGCCGCTTGCTCTGGGTCTGGGTCTGGGTCGGCAGCACCTGCCACAGCTCTGGGCTCAGCCAGTGGGCACAGGGATGCTGGGGGGGCTTAGCCAAGGGGCACTCTGCAGGGCTCCTGCAGTCCAGACTCAGACCCAAGGTCCGCACCGAATCCCCAGCTGCGAATGGCATCCAGTGCCCCTGACCGTGTCCCTCGGAGGCATGCGCCTTTCGGACCGGCCTAAAGGCCATGCTGGCTCTCTCTAGCCTGGTCCTGGGTTCCCAGATGGCTTCCCAGGATCTCCCACAGCACTGAGCAGCTCTGGGCAGGGGGCCTGGCGCTTGGGGGGCGAAGGTGGCTATTGTGCATGCGTGTAGGGCAGAGCCGGACAGGAGCGCGTGCTGGGACGGAGCTGCTGTCGGGGGCTGGCCAAACGGCTCGCATGCGCCAAGGGATTCCAGGTCGTCCCTTCGGGTCGCTCTCCTCTCTCCCTGCATGGAAAGAGAAGGGGGCTGGCTAGTCCAGCAGGAGGAGGACGGCACGCTAGCTAACAGGGCAAGTGCTGGGGGTGGCAGGGGCCACCTGCCGACTCCGCCCTTGTGTGGGCAATGTGCTCCGGCGTGCCTGGCTCCGATGGGGCATGTGGGGCTGGGCTGGGGCGCTCCGCACCAGGGTGCTCTGCAACGGGACTGGCTTAGCGAGTCTGTACCGACTGCAGCCCAGCCCCGGGGCTCCTGAGTCCCGGCCCACACATCCCTGCGAGGCAAGGCCACTCTGCCTGACCAGACGTCTCCACCTCCCCGTGGGCCGAGGACCTTTGCTCTCGTCCCGCGGTTTGTCCCTCACCAGTGCCGCATACATGCTGCCATGCACATGAGTCAGTCAGGCAAAGACCCCCCCCCCCCCCCCGGTCCTCTCCCTGTCCCCTGGAGTCCCACTGGAAATGGGTCTGGCAGGCCTAGTGACAGGCCTTTGGATTGACAACCCAGCAGGCGGGAGGGTCTGGGGCTGGCTGCCCCAGTGATGGAGGAAGGTGCCTTTATGGCCCTCCAGCCACTAGGTTCTGGGGTAGGGGGCAGGGGGCTTTCCAGGGACCACAGGGCACTCACCGTTTTAATGACCGTGTGCACAGGGCTGGGGCTCCTGAAGGCCAGCACGTCCTGTCCCCTTCTCCTCTTCCCCGAAATGCCCTGTTCAGAGTTCCCGCTGCCACTTGATCCCGTATCCAACAGCAGCTCCTGCCCCCTGGCACCTGGGCTCCTGAGAGCTGAGGGCAGCAGAAAATTAGGAGGCTGGGCAAACGCAGGAATCAAACGCAGCGTGGGCCAGACGCCTCTTCAGAGTGACGGGGCAGAATACGAATCTGCCCCCCCTCCTCCGGCCCAGAACCGCAGGGGGCTAGTATAGGAGAGTCACTGCACCCGCCTCTGGGGGGAATGCACCTATCGGCCCCCCCAGCCCCGAACCGCAGAGTCACTGCACCCGCCTCTGGGCGGGATGCACCAATCGGCCCCCCCGGCCCCGAACCGCAGAGTCACTGCACCCGCCTCTGGGGGGGATGCACCAATCGCCCCCCCCAGCCCTGAACCGCAGAGTCACTGCACCCGCCTCTGGGGGGATGCACCAATCGCCCCCCCCCAGCCCCAAACCGCAGAGTCACTGCACCCGCCTCTGGGGGGGATGCACCAATCGCCCCCCCCCAGCCCTGAACCGCAGAGTCACTGCACCCGCCTCTGGGGGGGATGCACCAATCGGCCCCCCCAGCCCCGTACCGCAGAGTCACTGCACCCGCCTCTGGGGGGGATGCACTAATCCCCCCCCCCCTCATCCCCGAACCGCAGAGTCACTGCACCCGCCTCTGGGGGGGACCTGGGATGCAAACTAGGGAAACTGCCACGGGGAGATGAGGAGGCAGAATGGAAGCCAGGGCAGCAGGGCTAGCACCCCAACGCCGGGGGACAGACCCCAGGGAACTCGAATTAAAGTACAGGGGCTGGGATGTGCATCTGAAAAACTTAGCGCCCCACTGGGGCCAGCACTGACAGTGAGAGGGGAGAGCGGCCCCTATTGAACCCCCCACCCCGCTCCCTGCATCACAGGCCCCGTAGGGCCCCACTGGGGCCAGCACTGACAGTGAGAGGGGAGAGCGCCCCCTACTGAGCCTCTGCCCCACTCCATAGAATCATAGAATCATAGAATATCAGGGTTGGAAGGGAGCTCAGGAGGTCATCTAGTCCAACCCCCTGCTCAAAGCAGGACCAATTCCCAACTAAATCATCCCAGCCAGGGCTTTGTCAAGCCGGGCCTTAAAAACCTCCAAGGAAGGAGACTCCACCACCTCCCTAGGTAACGCATTCCAGTGCTTCACCACCCTCCTAGTGAAAGTGTTTCCTAATATCCAACCTAGACCTCCCCCACTGCAACTTGAGACCATTGCTCCTTGTTCTGTCATCTGCCACCATTGAGAACAGCCGAGTTCCATCCTCTTTGGAACCCCCCTTCAGGTAGTTGAAAGCAGCTATCAAATCCCCCCCCATTCTTCTCTTCTGGAGACTAAACAATCCCAGTTCCCTCAGCCTCTCCTCATAAGTCATGCGCTCCAGACCCCTAATCATTTTTGTTGCCCTCCGCTGGACTCTTTCCAATTTTTCCACATCCTTCTTGTAGTGTGGGGCCCAAAACTGGACACAGTACTCCAGATGAGGCCTCACCAATGTCGAATAAAGGGGAACGATCACGTCCCTCGATCTGCTGGCAATGCCCCTACTTATACAGCCCAAAATGCCGTTAGCCTTCTTGGCAACAAGAGCACACTGTTGACTCATATCCAGCTTCTCGTCCACTGTGACCCCTAGGTCCTTTTCTGCAGAACTGCTACCTAGCCACTCGGTCCCTAGTCTATAGCAGTGCATAGGATTCTTCCGTCCTAGGTGCAGGACTCTGCTCTTGTCCTTGTTGAACCTCATCAGGTTTCTTTTGGCCCAATCCTCTCATTTGTCTAGGTCCCTCTGTATCCGATCCCTACCCTCTAGTGTATCTACCACGCCTCCTAGTTTAGTGTCATCGGCAAACTTGCTGAGAGTGCAGTCCACACCATCCTCCAGATCATTAATAAAGATATTAAACAAAACCGGCCCCAGGACCGACCCTTGGGGCACTCCGCTTGAAACTGGCTGCCAACTAGACATGGAGCCATTGATCACTACCCGTTGAGCCCGACGATCTAGCCAGCTTTCTATCCACCTTATAGTCCATTCATCCAGCCCATACTTCTTTAACTTGGCAGCAAGAATACTGTGGGAGACCGTATCAAAAGCTTTGCTAAAGTCAAGGAATAACACATCCACTGCTTTCCCCTCATCCACAGAGCCAGTTATCTCATCATAGAAGGCAATTAGGTTAGTCAGGCACGACTTCCCCTTGGTGAATCCATGCTGACTGTTCCTGATCACTTTCCTCTCCTCTAAGTGTTTCATAATTGATTCCTTGAGGACCTGCTCCATGATTTTTCCAGGGACTGAGGTGAGGCTGACTGGCCTGTAGTTCCCCGGATCCTCCTTCTTCCCTTTTTTAAAGATGGGCACTACATTAGCCTTTTTCCAGTCATCCGGGACCTCCCCCGATCGCCATGAGTTTTCAAAAATAATGGCTAATGGCTCTGCAATCTCATCCGCCAACTCCTTTAGCACCCTCGGATGCAGCGCATCCGGCCCCATGGACTTGTGCACGTCCAGTTTTTCTAAATAGTCCTGAACCACTTCTTTCTCCACAGAGGGCTGGTCACCTTCTCCCCATATTGTGCTGCCCAGTGCAGCAGTCTGGGAGCTGACCTTGTTTGTGAAGACGGAGGCAAAAAAATCATTGAGTACATTAGCTTCTTCCACATCCTCGGTCACTAGGTTGCCTCCCTCATTCAGTAAGGGGCCCACACTTTCCTTGACTTTCTTCTTGTTGCTAACATACCTGAAGAAACCCTTCTTGTTACTCTTAACATCTCTTGCTAGCTGCAACTCCAAGTGTGATTTGGCCTTCCTGATTTCACTCCTGCATGCCTGAGCAATATTTTTATACTCCTCCCTGGTCATTTGTCCAATCTTCCACTCCCTGCAGCACAGGCCCCTAGCGCCCCACTGAGGCATTGGAGCGAGCACTGGCTGCCAGGGGAGAGCGGCCCCTATTGAACCCCCCACCCCGTTCCCTGCATCACAGGCCCCTTAGGCCCCACTGGGGCCAGCACTGACAGTGAGAGGGGAGAGCGGCCCCTATTGAACCCCCCACCCCGCTCCCTGCATCACAGGCCCCGTAGGCCCCACTGGGGCCAGCACTGACAGTGAGAGGGGAGAGCGGCCCCTATTGAACCCCCCACCCCGCTCCCTGCATCACAGGCCCCGTAGGCCCCACTGGGGCCAGCACTGACAGTGAGAGGGGAGAGCGCCCCCTACTGAGCCCCTGCCCCACTCCCTGCAGCACAGGCCCCTAGTGCCCCACTGAGGCATTGGAGTGAGCACTGGCTGCCAGGGGAGAGTGGCCCCTATTGAACCCCCCACCCCGTTCCCTGGGACAAGCGGAAGTCTCCCCTCCAAGGACTAAGCGGGCCTGTCCCTGCCTAGCTTATGACCGCTGTAGTGATGGCATGAGTGTGCTGACCCCCACCCCGCCGCACGCCCTTGGCCACAGGCCCTTACCTCCCTGGGCAGAGCCACCGCCCGGCTTCTTATGCACCATCAGGGCAGAGAGATCGGGCAGGGTTTGGTGCCGGTCCAGCAGGGTGCTGAGTATTGTCTGGTGCCTTTCGCTGATCAGGTTGCGTCCTGGGAACGTCGACGTCAGGTCGAGACGGGTTTGGAGTTCCTGGGCCAGCTCCCTCATGGCGGCGGTGGCACCACCTGGCTCGGCCCCACTCGGAGGGACGTTCTCCTTCTCGTCCCGGGGAGCTGGGACCTTGGCCTGGGAATCTCCTGTCTCCACCGCTGCGGTTTCAGAGTGACTTGGCGCAGGTGTAGGTTGGGGCCCTTCGCCCGCTGCGTGGGGTGCAGGGGTGCTGGTCCCATGCTGTGTGTCTGGCGTGCATGTCTGGCCAGGGGCGCAGGGGTCCCAAGCCTGGCTGATTGCGCCAGGGATCGCAGCACTTGTCTCGGTCTCCGTCTCTCGCTCGCTTCGGGGATCCAGCAGCCTCTCGATGTCGGCGGATTTCACCTCCCTGTTAAACATGCCCAGATGCTGGCTGAGCCTGTGCTGGGTTATGATGACCGGCATGGAGCCGGAGATCCTTCTGATGGCTGGTAGAGGGGTGGACTTGGCGTGCCCGGCACAGTGCGAGCTCCAGCCCGGGGCCGGCATCCTCTGAAGCATCCTGCAGCCAGGCCTCTGCTCCGCACCTCCGACCGCAGCGTTCCTGCCGAACTTGGCAGAGTTGCGCTCCCGTTTGGTTTTGCGGCGCTTGACTCGGCCGGGTCTCTGCCCGGCACCGTGGTGTCCCGGCTGCGATGCTGTCAGCTGGGGGGCAGAGGGGGCGAGGCCGGGGTCATCGCCTGCCCTTCTGCTGCTGCAGGGATTCATGCCGGCTGCTGCTCCTGCTGCAAGGAGCAAAGTCAAAGAGCTTCCAATACCCCCCCTGCAGTGCCAGCCGCCCCAGCTCTGCCCCTGCCTGCTTCCCCAACGCCACGCAGCTAACGGGGAATGGAGCCACCGCGCCCTCGAGTGGCTGTTTGGGGGAATGCAAAGAGTGTCCAGCTCGGCGTCCCCCACGCCAGGCGCTGTACAAACACACCGCACAAAGCACCATGGGGACACGAGCTTGTTCATGGCTCCAGCCATCATCTATTCCCTCCCAGCCCCTAGGTCTTCTTCTCTTTAACTGCGTCCTTGGCTTTAGCATTGCTGGACGGGCATGGCTTCCACGCTGCTGGGTCTGCCTGGACGGGAACAGCCCATCCTCATACCACCCTGCGGGGAAACCCCCGAGTGCTGAGGCAGGGGTGCAGGCCCCATGGCCCGTTCAGCCCTCAGCCTCTCCGCTGGTGAGGGGGCCAGGTAGCACCCCTGGGGAGGTGTGAAGGAAAGGAGGCCTTCACCCAAGGGTGACAGGCCCTAGCCCGGCAGGAGCTTGTGCTGAGACCCCAGCAACTCGGTTCACAGAGTGTGGAGGGAGCTGCGGGTAAAGTGGGGGGGAAGGGGCAGGAGGGAATGGGGGGTCAGTGAGCTCCCTCCCCACTTCTCTGAACTGAATCCATGGGTGGGGGTCTGGGTCTGCGCCCGGATCCCCTATGTCAGTGGTTCCCAACCAGGGGTCCAGGGCCCTCAGGGGTCCACCAAGCATGGCCAGCATTAGACTCGCTAGGGCCCAGGGCAGAAAGCCAAAGTCCTGCCACATGGGACTGGAGCCCGGGGCACCGAGTCCCACTACCTGGGGCTGAAGCCAAAGCCTGAGCAACTTAGCTTGGCAGGGGCCGCTGTGGTGTGGGGCCCAGGGCAACTGCCCGGCTTGCTACCCCCTAACGCCGGCCCCGGCTTTTGGGCTGTGAAGTTTGTATAGCATGGGGGGGGGGAGGGGCTCAGAAAGAAAAAGGTTGAGAACCCCGTCCTATGGGTTTCTTACCCAGCACCCTCTTCTCAGGCCCCCTTCTCCCCTCAACCCCCTCTCCTCAATCCCACCCTAGAGACCCCTCCCCCATCCCACTCCCCTCAATGCCCCCTAGAGACCCCTCCCCATCCCACTCCCCTCAATGCCCCTAGAGACCCCTCCCCCCAGGACCCTTCTCAATCCACCCAGAGACCCCCCCATCCCACTCCCCTCAATGCCCCTAGAGACCCCCCCATCCCACTCCCCTCAATGACCCCAGAGACCCCTCCCCTCAATCCACCAAGACCCCGCCCCATCTGACCCTCTCCCCTCAATCCCACCCTATAGACCCCTCCCCTATACACCTCCCTTCAATCCCCCTAGAGACCCCTCCCCACAGACTCCCTCCCCCAATGCCCCTCCCACCTCCATGCCCCCTCCTCCAACTGCCCGAGCAGGGCTTCCCCCGCCCCTCGCGGAGTGGGCGTGGCTGACCGGCCCCTCGGGGCGGGAATGCCCCGCCCTTCTCGCCTAGGGGCGGGGCTGTTTCTTTCCCTCTCCTCTCTCCTCGCCTCGCGCCGCGGCCGTTAGACGCCTTCTGCCGGGCGCGAGACCAGCGGCTCTCTTTCCCGCGCTGCCCGCTGATTGGCGGCCGCCGTCCCTTCGCCCCACGCTGATTGGCCACAATGTACCAATGCCCCTCGATGATTGGCTAGAGGTTTTGGCGGGCTCTGGTAGACGAAGGCGAAGGGTTGTTGGGGTAGAGGCTGGTGCAGCCCAATTCTGACCAATCCAGTCAGTGTGGGGAGACTCCAGAGCCCCAGGGCCGAGGGGAGAGACCCCAGCCCGGGCTGAGCCCCAGGGGCCGAGGGGAGAGACGCCAACCCGGGCTGAGCCCCAGGGGTCGAGGGGAGAGACGCCAACCCGGGCTGAGCCCCAGGGGCCGAGGGGAGAGACGCCAACCCGGGCTGAGCCCCAGGGGTCGAGGGGAGAGACGCCAACCCGGGCTGAGCCTCAGGGCTGAGGGGAGAGACGTTAACCCGGGCTGAGCCTCAGGGGCCGAGGGGAGTGACCCCAAACCGGGCTGAGCCCCAGGGCTGAGGGGAGTGACCCCAACCCGAGCTGAGCCTCAGGGCCGAGGGGAGAGACGCCAACCCGGGCTGAGCCCCAGGGGCCGAGGGGAGAGACGCCAACCCGGGCTGAGCCCCAGGGGTCGAGGGGAGTGACCCCAACCCGGGCTGAACCTCAGGGCTGAGGGGAGAGACGCCAACCCGGGCTAAGCCCCAGGGGCTGAGGGGAGAGACGCCAACCCGGGCTAAGCCCCAGGGGCCGAGGGGAGTGACCCCAGCCCAGGCTGAGCCTCAGGGGCCGAGGGGAGAGACGCCAACCCGGGCTGAGCCCCAGGGGTCGAGGGGAGAGACGCCAACCCGGGCTGAGCCTCAGGGCCGAGGGAAGAGACGCTAACCCGGGCTGAGCCCCAGGGGCTGAGGGGAATGACCCCAACCCGGGCTGAGCCCCAGGGGCCGAGGGGAGAGACGCCAACCCGGGCTGAGCCTCAGGGCTGAGGGGAGAGACCCCAACCCAGGCTGAGCCCCAGGGCCGAGGGGAGTGACCCCAACCCGGGCTGAGCCCCAGGGGATGATGAGGGTAGACCCCAAACTAGATTAAGCCTGTGAGGCAGAAGGACCCCTATTCAGGCTGAACCCCAAAGACCCCAAAAAGGGCTGAACTCCAGAAGTGGAACTTGCATGGGCTGTGGGGCCCTCATTTCATTGTCCCCTTACAGAGTTTACTGGGGCAGCAGGGCAAGTTGTCAGGCACCATGAGTGACAATGCTGGAGAAGGGAGAGCATCAGAAAAGAGGAAAGAGCAGAAAGGCAGGAAAGCAGGGGAGAGTTCCAAGGTGAGGAGCCCAGGGGAGCAGCTGCTGGGAGCAGGTGACCCCCAGGGGGACCTGGGAAATTTGTCTCATCTTCCCCATTGCAGGAGGGGAGAGCATCTGGGGCACCAGAGTGATGGTTGACTGGAGCAGAGCCAGCTAGGATTCCACCTGCCGGGGAAGGAGCACGTGCCCCTGGGCCTTGGGAGGCAAGAGCCGTGGGGCTGAGACCCCCAACACCAATGGAAGCCGCTCACTCCCTGTCTCCTGGCCAGAGATAATAATCAGGCCCAGGAGATTAATTTAAAATTAGACCCTCACTTTTCCATTCCAAATGGTCAGTCAGTGGAAAAGGTAGGAGATGAGATGCTGCACAGGGCCAATTTCCGTACACCTCCCTCTGCCCAAGAGATTTGCTGCTGTTCTAGGGTGGATGGACAGGGAGGGAAGGAAGTGTTCCCTTTTGTTGAGAAAATTCGGATGGTGACTAGTGAACATAACACACTTGTGACACTTTTCTTCACCTGACTAGGTGGAAGATGAATTCAAAGAACTGTCCATCTACTTCCCTAAGGAGCAATGGGCAGAGATGGGAGCCTGGGAGAAAACCCGCTACAGGAACATGAAGCGGAACTATGAGTTTATGGTTGAACTAGGTGAGAGGGCCAGCTGGGAGTGAAAAGGCGACTCCAAGTACCACAAGCAGCTGAAGAGTTGAAGATGTTGTATTTAGTCCTCCTTTAAGTCTTCCTCGTTTTGGGAGGGAGGAGACATTGAGAGTTTGTGTCCTTGGGGCAGAGAGAAGCCAGAGTGTAAATCCAGTATAGAAAACACTCTCACACTCTGCACTCCCCATTTCAGACCTTAGGTGAATGTGCTGGCTTCTCCATTTGCTGTTTCTGTGATGAGCCTTGGAGGCAGTTGGGGCTGCTGCAAGCCCTCTGGCCTGGGCAGTAGGAGTCCTAAGGTGCCAGGCGAGCCTCACAGGTCTTCCAGATTAGAGCACGTGGCACTGCCACCAGGTTCCCGTGCCTGTATTCCCAGTGCAAGGTGTTGGGAAGGTGTCTCACTGCATGAGCAAGACTCAGATCATGTCAGCTGTTATTGCTTATTATGGCTTTCTTTGTTAGGCCTTCCTACCCCGAAACCCGCATTTATGTGTCGTGGTCGACGTCCCCAGAACCCCATCATATACGACTCTGAGTCTGATGAAGACTGGACACCAAAACCTTTAGGTAATAGAGCAAAGAAGTGACTCTTCATTTTAATGAGCTACCATCGCTGGGCATCTCCACTGATTAAAAGATCCTTGGGGGAATCAGCTCCTTGCCACATAGTCCCCAGCCTCAAAGGGCTCATGTTGACTTTTCACCCTTCCAGCCATGGAGAACGAGAAGATTCACTTCTAACGTGACACTTTAATTCACCACAAGGGTTGCAACATGAGGCTCTCCTTGCTCTAATCTGGGGCATTCAGGTTAAAAACTGAACAGTTTATTTTTTACTCACAAACATCCTGTATCAGCAGCGAGGCAGCATGAAATGTGGAACATGTACAGGGAAGTTCAAAGGGTCTGAACCACTCTGTGACACCTGCTTTACCCTGGGGCTTATGGTTTCAGATAGAGGCAAGTCAAAGGCAGCTTCAAGCACTCAAGCTGTATGTTGTTTATAAATATTAAATAATGTTATGAGTGAAGAGCAGTTTCTTACATAACAAAGCATTAGCCTCACATTCTGTCCTTACACCTTGCTTTGTTAAATCGTTACCCTGCACAGTGAAACCAGTTACATTGTAACAGCTTGGGGAGGGCTGAGACGACTTTCTTAGAGCTTCTCTATCTCTGATTTCTGTGACTCTGGGACAGTCAGAACATGAAACGGCTGCCAGCTTCCTGCCTGGGACACTTACCCTTTCAGTAATGTTGGTCATGCAGCATTTGGGAACATGTTCAGTTTGTTTGTTTGTTTTTTACACTTATAGTTAAAACCTTCAGGCCACCACGTAAATCTGGCAGTTTGAAACAGGAAAAAAAGAAAAGGCAGAACATCAGTCACGTAAGCTTACTAAGTACTTTTTGCTTAGATGAGGAATCTTATAGAGGACGTGAAGCCTGTTTTTAATTAACAGATGCCTCTACAGTGACATGAAAAGTGCTTTTTATGTGCTAGTTATGCTGCTGATTCAACTAATAATTAAATAATTATTGTGACACTTCCTAGGGGTACCAGGGCTGTGGGGCACCTCACTACCACCTGCTCTTAGCATGAGGCAATCTTGTCTGTACCTGCTGCGGACCAGCTCCCTGATTCCAGGAGGCCCAGGCACCACAAGCACTCCCCTCTCAGCCTATGCAGGCTTCGCTGTCCCTCTGCGGCGCAGAGATAGGCACTTTCCAAGCCCTCTGCGTATCCCCCTGGAGCGCACAGCCCGTTCCACTGGCCACTCACAATAGTCACAGATTCGCTGTTCCCAAAGGCACAGGACACCCCAGTTTACCAGTTACACCTCAGATCACCGCTCTACTTAACACGCAGCAGAGGTTATAGTGAGAACAAATCCAAGTTCATTCAAATGATAGCAAGTAGAAATATTGGAAACAAATGGTTACAGATAAAATCATAACATGATTTTTAGGGCCTAGACTTAATTAACAAGATACCCTCAGCTTTAATAAAGTATTGATCGCCAGCACTTTTCAACCAGGTCGGCTGGGATCCTCTTTTCATGAAACAAGCCACTCCATCAGCTTGTCAGGTGCAGGGTATGCAGCCCCAAATATAGCAAAACAGTCCTTTAATCTTTATTCATAACCCAGATGTTTTCCTGCTGTGTGTCCCTTCGATTTCGGGATCCCTTGTCTTTTTTGCAATCTTGACTAGCTGGTGGCTCTGTATGCAAGTAGATGTACCTTGTGAGACGCACATGACCAGCCATAGAGATTAGCACTTCCAACCCTGCCTGAACAAAACCTATCTGAGGCCGTTCACCGCTCGGTGACCTGCCTTTAACTTCAAGGCATTAAGAACATAATTTCCAGTATAGATACCTAACTTCTTAAATATTATCCTTACATATCTTTCACAATGATTATGATGAGCTACGTATTGGCACCTGGTAGAGACCTAGCATGCCACTCTTTGTGAACTATGGTGTATATACTTGCCGCAGGGATCCCTATAATACTCTATGCCCCCTCTGTCCTCTGCTAGTTGACACAAAGATTCCTGGACCACAATTATCAATTAAATAATAACTTTAATGTTAAATGTAATAAATAAAACCCAGAACCTCAATCAAATGATTGTAAAAATAGTTATATACACCAATAGGATGCATATATAAGATGGGGGAGGGGAGAAAAAAAGCATTTATATAAAAGGCCAAGAAAAGTTTTAAGACTGAGGATCATTTTTCAGAATATCTCAGTGGAATTGTTCAGTTTCTGCCACTGGACTCAAATACATTGTAGATAGAAACAAATTCACTTCAAGGCGGCTTCCTAATATGGCAAATTTCAGAGGGGAGATGTCTAATATAGGCAAGCCACAAACTTTCTTCCCAAATGGGAGGCCAGAGCAACATCAACAGCTACATCATGATTGTAACACTGTGACAGAATGCTTCCTGGTATGACTGATACGCCCCCTACTGCTTGGTAAAGCCTCTTACAATGGTAGAGCACAGAATTTTGTATTCCAAAGTAGAGCTGCCTGAAAAATAGAAATATTTCACTAACTATTTAGGTAACAATTTAAAAAAAAATTAAAACATTATGAACAATTTAACAAAAATGGAACAAGTCAACTTTGTGAAACAATTTGTTTTATTTTTTTACAAAGACCATTTTTCAATTATAAAACATTTTGTTTAAAAGCTTTTGACTAGCTTTATACAGAAGATGCAGTATCAGATTAGGCAAATATCTAATCACCTCAGTGAAGAGATCAGTAGGTAAATGTCTGTATTTTAAGCCTCGTAGATAACTTGCTCCTTGCCTGTCACCAGCCATATATCCTCTTTGAATTATCAAAGACCACCAAAGAGAATATTCAAGTCAAATTGTATGAGGCCCTATGATGGGGTGTGTACCCCACGCTGGCCCTGAATGGATTAATGTGGGCCTGAGAGGTGAGTTATATTACCTTGGTGCACCTGGAGGGATAGCCAGGTGTGGCTGATCATGAAGCCCAGCTGGGCAAGAGCAGGTTGGTCAGGACAAAGAAAGGAAGCAGGCTGCAGAGAGAATGTTTATAATCATTCTGGGGGACTAAGGAGGTGGTGAGGTAGAGGCTTGGTAGGAGAATAATCCAAGCCCTGATATCCTAGCAGGAGTAGAGAAGGCTGGCAAGCAGCTGGGGCAAAGAGAGCCATGGGGAGCAGATGGGACTGGGACTGTGCCCTGAAAGAAGGGATAGATTTGGAGTCAGACTGCTAGGGAGAGGAGAGAGTGCTTTGGATGAGGTTCTGTGGAGGAACAGAGTAAGAGCCTTAAAAAGCCAAGCCTGGCTAGGAAGGAGCCCAGGGAAACAGCAGCAGCAAGGAGTGGAACCGCACTGCTGGCTAAAGCAGGGGTAGGGAACCCTTTTTCTATCATGGGTCATTGACCCACAGAAAAAATAGTCGTGGCCCACATACAGCCCTGGGGAGGGTGCGCCAAAGCTTCCTGGCCCCGGTGGGGCAAGCAGTCACTCGTGGGGGGGCACTGAGGCTCGGGGCTTCTAGCCTGTGGTGCCAAGACTTGCTGCGGGCCAGAGGAAATTAAGCAATGGGCTGGATCGGACCCACGGGCTGTAGGTTCCCCACCCCTGGGCTAAAGGTTCCTGGGCTGGGACCTGGTGTAGTGGGAGGGCCTAGGCTCCCCTATCAGCCACTGGCAAGGTGTCATGAGCCCAGAGAAGGGGACAAGGACATTAGAAAACTTTGAGGAAAGGATGTGAGGACCAGAGGGCTCATGTTGGGGGCCCAAAGACCCTTTGGTGAGGATGTTGGGCTTTCTGTTACCCTGGAAGGGGTGGACTAAATTGTGACCTGGCAAGAAGGCCAAGTTATGGGAAGAGAGATCACTGCGGTGATGGAGCAACTGTCAGCAGGGGATGCCATTTGGGGAGAACTGCTATGCCATGTCTGACCTGGTGAAGGTACTCCATTGCTGCGGTGGTCAACCTAGTTTTACGTAGCCATCTGCTCCTTGTAGTCTTTTGTATGTTAGTTTCTCCACATGACAGGCTCTGGGTAGAGAGAACCAGAACAGTACGCTTATTATAATGGAAAACAACTTTGTGTGCAGAATGAAAAGACAGTGCTGGAGAAGGCCTCTGAGAATCAGACAGACACTGAGAAATTGGACAAAAATTCCGATGTGGGCACCAGAATCCCTGTCACTAATGTTGTTGATCTGAAAACTGGTAAGCCCAGAACATGGGGAAATCTCCTCTGTATTTTCATGGTAGCTCTGAGGACTATTAGGTCTGCAGCCTATGAGATTTGGTGGGAGGTGCTCTAGTGGGACACGTAATTCTCATTATCTGTAGAAACATGGAAATATCTCTCATTATAGTGAAGTCTAATTCAATACCACAGCTATTCTTACTGCTGCTTTTCCCTTTGAGCTCTCAGTCCCTGAGAGCTCATCCTTTAGCACGTAAGCTCACAGCCACCAACATGATGGGATTCCCTTCAAATCCCTGTCATGCTGGTCTTTAACTGGTGGCTTAGGGTACTGTTGGGTGACGCAAGGCAGGGTGAGCCTCCATGGCACTCCTGTTGTTGCCATAGGAAACCAGCGCTAGATGTCTAACCTAGGGTTACCATATGTGGAGTGTCCAAAAAGAGGACACTCCACGGGGCCCCGGCCCCGCCCCCGCCCCGCCCCCGCCCCCGCCCAAACTCCGCCCCCTCCCCCAAAGTCCCCGCCCCAACTCCGCCCCCTCCCCTGCTTCCCGCGAACATTTGATTCGCGGGAAGCAGGCAGCAGGTAAGGGGGGGGGGGAAGGAGGCGCGGCCCAGCCTGGCCCCCTCCAGCGGCCGGCCCCGGCCTGGCTCGGCTCGGGCCCTGGGGTGACGGCCACGGGCCAGCCCCCGGCCCAGCGCGCCCCCCGGCCGCCCAGCTCCGGCGGCCCGGTGCACCCCCCCGGCCGCCCAGCTCCGGCGGCCCGGCGCACCCCCCCCCCCCGGCCGCCCAGCTCCGCCGGTCCCCGGCGGCCCGGCGCACCCCCCCCCCCCGGCCGCCCAGCTCCGCCGGTCCCCGGCGGCCCGGCGCACCCCCCCCCCGGCCGCCCAGCACCGCGGGCCCCCGGCGGCCCGGCGCACCCCCCCCCCCCGGCCGCCCAGCTCCGCCGGTCCCCGGCGGCCCGGCGCACCCCCCCCGGCCGCCCAGCTCCGCCGGTCCCCGGCGGCCCGGCGCACCCCCCCCCGGCCGCCCAGCTCCGCCGGTCCCCGGCGGCCCGGCGCACCCCCCCCGGCCGCCCAGCTCCGCCGGTCCCCGGCGGCCCGGCGCACCCCCCCCCGGCCGCCCAGCACCGCGGGCCCCCGGCGGCCCGGTGCACCCCCCCGGCCGCCCAGCACCGCTGGCCCCCGGCGGCCCGGCACACCCCCCCCGCCGCCCAGCACCGCCGGCGGCCGGGCCCCCAGCCGCCCAGGATTTTCCCGGACATGTTCGGCTTTTTGGGATTTCCCCCCGGACGGGGATTTGAATCCCAAAAAGCCGGACATGTCCGGGAAAATCCGGACGTATGGTAACCCTATCTAACCTGGCTTGAGTCCATCTTGGCCATGTGAAGCATGGTCATCAGGACACACACTGGCCTCGTATTGCTGTTTTGCTTGGGTCTGAATTCTCGCATACCAGCCCATCTGAGGCTGTGGGCACTGAGAGCAGAGGACAGGGAGCGAGACACAGATTTAAGGAGACAATGTCACTGCTTAATCAATGATAGAAAGTGTCAGAGGCAGCCGTGGTTTTCAGTGTTCAGCTCCTAGAAACTGTGGTATAGCTCATATTTATGAATGTTTTCATGTGCAAGGGGCCTGATTCTTACATATTCTGTAGCCACTTTGCTGTGTAAAGCAGCCTCCATATAAATGGGATTTAGGCCTGAAAATGCCATTGCCTATTTATTTCTATCAGTTCTGGTACTGCACAGACTAACCTACCCAGTATAATTCCCCTTTAGATCTACCCAGGTTAGCAGTTTCTAAAACCCAGGGGCAGAGCACCCAAGTTAACACATACAGCTTACGAAAGAGAGAGAAAAAAGTGTACGTTGAAATAAATGAACCACAAGATGATGATTACTTATGTAAGTCGCATAATTTCTTTCAGTATTCCTCTTTGAGCCCCAAATGTTTTTCCTTCTATGCCCCCTCACACTATAGTATCTGAGCACCTCAAAACTATTTATGAATAGGAATAATAGTCTGTATCTCTTTATTCCTTTTAATCATGCAGCAGAAATAGCGGGGGGGAGGGGTGGTTTGAGATATAAGTTTTGCATTTAATTTTGAAAGTCACCCTTATCTCTTGTGGCAAAGTTCCATAGTCCTGGCCTAGCTCCTGTGATGGTTCTGTCTCCCGCACTCATGAAACTCTCCTCTTGGTCAAGAGTTTCATTGTTCTGATGGAACGTAACTCTCCCATGGAGGGCTCTTGATATGAGGAGAGACCTGGAATTGGACTCTCTATTCAATAAGGAGCCAGTGCAGAGAGCTAAGCATTGTGTGACATGTTCACAGCGACCTGCATAGCTAAACAGGCTGCAGTGTCCACTTTCCACTGAGTGCTTGCTGGAGGCAATATACCACCTGACAGAAATTCTCTGAAAATGTGCCTCTGGTATGAGGAAAAACTTCAGACTCTCTTCAGCTCAGCCAATGTGCAACAGCTGGAGAGCAGCTACCTAGTATGTCACCCAGCTGCCTGTGTGCACTAGGGCCTGTGTGATGTGGTTAATGGTCTGGTATGCAGACAGGGGCTAGGGGAGATGGAGCAGAGAAACTAACTGATGGAGTCAGTGTTCTGTTTCTCTTCCTCTTCTAGTTTGTGAGACTTGCCTGATATTCTTCATTGATGAGTGTTCGGTTCATGGCCCTCCAGTTTTCATCAAAGACCCGATAGTAGAAACAGGACAAGAAAGGAGAGCAGCTCTCACTTTGCCCCCGGGGATGCGAATTGGGCTTTCGAGTATCCCACAGGCTGGGCTTGGAGTCTGGAATGAGGCAGACACCCTGCCGATCGGAGTTCATTTTGGCCCATACGATGGAAGGATAACAGAGGATGAGGAAGCAGCCCACAATGGTTATTCTTGGCTGGTATGAATTGCCCATGACACTTTTTTTCTATTACAACACTGTGCTATGTTCTAGCTCATCAAAGTGCGAAAGGAAGGAGGGGAAGTATGCTTCTTGGCACTGAACTCCCACTCTGTTTTATTAATTCATGTTTTATTAGTATGACATTCTATAAGCATAGGGTGACCAGACAGCAAGTGTGAAAAATCGGGACGGGGGTAGGGGGTAATAGGAGCCTATATAAGAAAAAGACCCGAAAATCGGGACTGTCCCTATCAAATCAGGATATCTGGTCACCCTACATCAGCATTTCCCAGTGTCTGTCGGGGAGGTGGCATGAAGGGCTTGCTGAGGGGCTTGGGAAATGTATTCATTAATATGTTTCGGCCTTTAACACATGGCACTCTCCTAGGGGGGTGCAGTTGGTTTAACTTTCCTGATGGTGGTAGCAGGTTCAGCTTTGTTGGGAGACCCTGTTTGAAGGCCCAGGTTCTGCTTTCAGGCTTTGTCTACACTACACATCTTTTAGCAACACAGCTGTGCCGCTACAGCCATGCCACTAAGGCTAGGTCTACACTACAGCGGGGGTCCGACCTAAGATACGCAACTTCAGCTACGGTATTCACATAGCTGAAGTTGCGTATTTTAGGTCGGCTTACCTGGCGGTGAGGACGGGGGAAAGCCGACCGCTGCCGCCGACTCCGCTGCCGCCTCTTGCCGAGGTGGATTTCCGGAGTCGACGGCAGAGCGATCAGGGATCGATTTTACCGCGTCTTCACTAGACGCGGTAAGTCGATCCCCGATAGACCGATTGCTACCCGCCGGATCGGCGGGTAGTGAAGACATACCCTAAAAGTCACCCATTGTAGCTGCTGTTTGTCGTCTGGAGAGAGCTCTCCTGCTGACAAAGTGCTGTTCTCACCGGCACTTTTTGTCAGTAAAACTTTTGTCCTTCCGGGGGGGCGAAATGTTTTTTAACATCCCTGAATGACAAAAGTTTTGCTGACAAAGTGCCAGTGTAGACAAAGCTTCAGTTATACTGTGCAGCCTCCTTGATTTCATTGGGATTGTCACTGTGAGCACTATTTGGCCCTGTCTGTTCTGTGTGTATTCACACTTGCAGGATTATTTCTGAACTGTGTTCAAGACACAATGAACCCAAAGCATGACATTTGTCACTTATTTATCATATCATCTGCATGGAGAGTGCTTTATTGATTCCTGTGTGTTTTTGTTTGATTTAACTCCAGATCACCAAGGGAAGAAACTGGTATGTATACATTGATGGAAAGGATGAAACTAATGCCAACTGGATGAGGTAAGTCCCTGTACTCCTATCCTCATCAGTATGATCATAGAATGTTAGCTCTGGGATAGTCAGTCAGTGTTTCAGGTGTATGAAGACATAGGATTCATTTTTACAGGCTGCGGCACACCCAATCCATCACTAAGCATGCAGTTATTTACCCAGTCCTGTTAGCATTCACAACATGATATTCTCAGCATTAAGATTGCAAAACAAACCCCAAAACAAAGTGCCCACCTGGTTAGGGAGAGAGACAGCATTAGCCCTCCAATACCCAGCACAGAGTAGCATATTGAGGAAGCTTCATTCGCCAGAATTTCCTTTCTATAAAAGTTGTACAGATTTTTGGCTCTCTAAGTCATCTCACTTTCATAGACTAAGTGGGAGTGGATGAGCTTCAAAAACACCGGACGTAGCTTTCAAATGTTACTGGCTAGGCTCTGAAAGCTCCTGGCATGGACCAATAACCTATTAATCCCATTAAGGAAAATCTAGAAGTACTGTGGTTATTCACTGTTCTATTGCCTAGATTTCAGGTTGGCACTTCCCTGACTGAAGACCGTTGTATTTAACAAATCACTTTCCTAACTGTGAATGTCCAGGTATGTTAACTGTGCTAGGGATGAGGAAGAGCAGAACCTTGTCGCTTTCCAGTATCATGGGAAAATCTACTATAGAGTGTGCAGGGCCATCCTGCCGCATAGTGAGCTTCTGGTCTGGTACGGGGATGAATACGGCAAGGAGCTGGGCATCAAGTGGGGCACGAGATGGAAAAGCACAGCGCCACCCAAAGGTACCAGGCTGCAGCCTCGCTCTGGCTAAAAGCTTCCCTTGGCTTGTTTTGAGATGACACAATTTCTAATAACCAGGAACTTTCATTTCTTATCCTGACATCTCTGTCATGAATGCGCATGAGTAAATCCTTATGCTAGAGAGCCCATCTCGAGTGCAGATGTGATGAGGGAAGCTGGTGAAAGGAGATGCTGCAGCCACCACTGCCACTAGTGGTTGGAATGAGTCTAATTATGGGAGCTTCCTGCTATCCCTAGAACAGGGGTAGTCAATTGTTTTTTGTCAAGGTCCATGTTTCTTGGTCGAGGTCCAGACTCCAGAGAAACATTTTTTCATGTTGCAGTAACAATAATGACAATAAGTAAAAAGATTTCATGATCCGTTCAAAAGCGTCTGGTGGTCCGGATTTGGCCCGCGGTCCGCCTATTGACTACCCCTGCCCTAGGAGATGGTCAGATTTAGAGCACCTGCTGCCCTGAATCTCCCTCTTCAGTTGCCTTCTGCTCAGCTACTCGCACCACCTCCAACACACGCACATACCGGGGGATCCCCTAGCTCAGTGATTCTCAATGACCAGTCTGGATTGGCACCAGTCGCTGGGATCTCCCTGACACAGTTTAGGAAGGCAGCAAGCAGGTCCCTGATATCAAAATGGTTGAAAAATGCTGGGATCCATGAGGAGACACAAGCACTGACCTGCTGAGCAGTTCCCAGTCTGACAGCTGAAACAGCCCCGCCTGCTCTGCCCGTGACTTATTACCCAACCCTCTCCGACCCCAGCATCTGCTTTATATTAAGAGGTGAAAGCTGGGACTAAAAACAGTATTTAAAGTTAAACTAAGCAACCAGGCTAGAGTTTCTGACTGGCTATCACATGATCTGCACAGGGTGGCGAGAAGCCGCTTAAATGTTACCATGGGTGCAAAGCCACCTATCGCCCTCACTGTATAGAATCCCAAAGTTCAGAAACTAATCCGATACAAGGTGTTTTTTGGTATCTTCAAAACAAGCTTAAAGGTGGGAGAAGGCTTTGGAGGATGGGGGGGGTAGTGAGGGGCTGGTCAAAGTCACTATGTCTCCACTGCCACTGAAATCTGTGGTAGAGCCTCTGGGGTGTCACAATGATCCTCAGACTAGGCCGAGCTAGCAGAGTACTGATCAGTGCACTCCCAGCACTGGGCAACAACCAGCAGGGGTTGTGCCTACAGCCTCTCCCGCACAGTGAGGGGGGGAAGGAGGCTCTGGGGGGTCACCAGTGTGACTTTAGCTCTTAAGTACTACAGGGATGTGCAATACAGGCTATGTCTACACTACACAGCTTTTAGTGACATGCCTGCATTGCGACAGCCGTGCCACTAAAAGTCGTGCAGTGTAGCCACTGTTTGTCGGCTCTCCTGCCAACAGAATCTTCCACTCCCAACGAGCAGCGTTGTCGGCAGGAGTGAGCTGTTCACATTGGTGCTTGTCGTCGGCAAAACTTTTGTCCGGGGGGGAGGGAGGGGTTAGCACCTCTGAAAGACAAAACTTTTGTCGTTCGAGTGCCAGTGTAGACATAGCCTCAGAAATGCTTATAGATACAACTCTTTGCCATGGCTTACTCCACTGGCCTTGGGAGAGCGGAGTCGGCCAGGACCAGAACCCCCAACAGCTGGCAGCGGAGAGAGAGAAAATGACACTCCTATCAGGGACCTAGAACAATCAGACACGGTTGTCCCAGCTTTAGGTCTGAATCTGGCTGATTGTCGGGGATAGAACTGAACCCTGGGGAGGAGTCAGCCATTAGGCCTGGTACTACAGGGAACGGTTCACTTTGTATCCTAAAACTAAAGTCTGAGTGTCACTAATTGTCTGGTGCTCTTGGCCCTTCCTACGTGGCAGGATAGTAGTGCAAAGCCTCTGGAAGGGCTAGCATGTTGGAACAATTGCCATTTCCTATCTGAATTCTGGTTTGTTTTTTGGACAGTCCGTGGGCAAGATCCACACTGCTATCCATGCCCTCGCTGCAGGCTGGCTTTCAGCAGCAAAGATTACCTCAGCCAACACTTGAAGCGTAAGCACCTGCCTACCGAATTGCAGACTGAAGAAGACGAAGGTGCTCTGGGAGGGGAATCTTGCCCTAAAACCAGAGGTCTTTCCTTCCCGGGGGATCCACCATCACAGCAGCTGCCACCAAACCCCAGCTCCCTCCGCAAAGGCACATGGGGAAAGAAACCACATTTGCAAGGGCAGAGGGAAGGTGTGGGAGGTAGAGAGGTGTTTGGCTTACTGTCAAACCTGCCTCCACAGCAGTGGAGAGACACAACAGGGGAGCCACGTGCACAGAGCGAAACAGGGGAGGAGGGAGGGGGCGGTCGCAGGCAGAAGTGGTATTCCTGCGGCGAGTGTGGGCAGAACTTCCACAGGCCATCACACCTAGTTAGACATCAGCAGAGCCACACAGGAGAGAAGTCCTATCCTTGTGGTGAGTGTGGGAGGAGGTTCAGCCAGTCATCTGACCTCACCAGACACCAGCGCACCCACACGGGAGAGAGGCCCTTCCAGTGCCTGGAGTGTGGGAGGAGGTTCAGCCAGTCATCCCACCTCGCCACCCACCACCTCATCCACACGGGAGAGAGGCCCTTCCAGTGCCTGGAGTGTGGGAGGAGGTTCAGCGAGTCATCCAGCCTCACCACCCACCAGCGCACCCACACGGGAGAGAGGCCCTTCCAGTGCCTGGAGTGTGGGAGGAGGTTCAGGCAGCCATCCAGCCTCACCACCCACCAGCGCACCCACACGGGAGAGAGGCCCTTCCAGTGCCTGGAGTGTGGGAGGAGGTTCAGCCAGTCATCTGACCTCACCAGACACCAGCGCACCCACACGGGAGAGAGGCCCTTCCAGTGCCTGGAGTGTGGGAGGAGGTTCAGCCAGTCATCTGACCTCACCAGACACCAGCGCACCCACACGGGAGAGAGGCCCTTCCAGTGCCTGGAGTGTGGGAGAAGGTTCAGCCGGTCATCCAGCCTCACCACCCACCAGCGCACCCACACTGGAGAGAGGCCCTTCCAGTGCCTGGAGTGTGGGAGAAGGTTCAGGCAGCCATCAAACCTGACCTGCCACCAACGGACTCACGCCTAGAGGGGAAACAACTGTCAGAGCTGGCAGCTGACTGACATGAGGGCTCTGTGTCAATCCTGTGGGATTCTGGGTAAAGCAGGGAGCTGTAGTGATAGACTCCTTAACCTTCTTGGGGGGGGGGGGGGGTTGGTTTGCTCCTCTGCTTCATACTGACTGCAGTGGTCCGTGTAACCCCCTTCACCTTTCCGCTCCTGGGCTGAGTGGAGAGAAGCGTCCTTCTACTTGCTGAGGGTTTAGTTATTCACTAAAGCTGGGCTACTGCCCCAGCCCCTTTGCTGTCCTGAGGGGCCTGCTGCGTCTGCCTCTCCAGCAGAGACTTGGCCTGTGACCAACAGGAGCTAGGGGGGCCAGGAGCAGCAGGAATTAAAGCAGTTACTGTAGCTGCTGGGCTTGAGTAGACCATAATCCCCTCATGCTCCTGTCCACACTTTGCTGCAGCCTTGCTACTGTATGAAGTGGGGCCAGGCCAGGGTGGGAGCAAGGCAGGCCTGCAGGAGCCACCTCCCGTTTGTTGCACACCATGCGTCGTGGCTAGTGCAGGGGGAGCCAAGCACCTGGCCTGGGTTAGTCAGACTTCAGCGATGGGAGGTCCTTCTCACACGAGAGCAAGGCAAGGATGGGGTGACTAACTCCGAATGGGTACTAGTGGGGCAACGCCTCAAGCTCGGTTCAGACTCCTGGCTGGGGTTGACTCTCACCAATGCGCTCATGAGGCTGGAAACGCCTTGCCTGCCTATTAATACTCTGTTGTTCATGTTTTGTTCCTATTAGTTCCGTCTCTCCCTCTTGGGAAGATGATATTTTCCCTCCACATTCCTTCTGTATAGAATTTCTTTAAGCCTGTGTTAATAAAATGAGCTTCTCTGAGGCTGATCTTATCCTGCACAGTGATCTCTAGCAGGGGGCAGTGACTGAACCCAAAACAGCTAGCTCTCAACGCACAGCCCTCTAGGCCTGATCTAAAGGATCTGCTCCAGCAACTGCAGCAGCCGTCTCATAAACTTCTATTAACTTCCCCAAAACATTGTTAATGCAGAGTGGAGCGTGCCCGGCCCAGTCTCGTTCCCAACCACGGCTCCTGCTCTTTGACTCGCACTCCTAGATGTCACGCCAGAGACGGGGGCGTCTCACAGCACGGAAACTGTATTACGGTTAAAGCAAAGTGCATAAAAACGTAGTAGCTGTGCTTGTTGTAATCAGTCTTGTCGCACATCGTTTTACTCTTGCAGTTACTATGACAGTTGGGGGGAGGGGGGGTCACAAAAATGTTGGACTTTGAGCGGAGACAGGGGAGCCTCCCTGAGCTGTCACTGTTGTAATAATTGGGGAAGGAGCCAAGCTCGAGAGGGTGGAACAGACACCGCTCTATTCCCACAAACCCTCAGAACCTCAAGCGTCCTCCACCCTCTGCCTGCCACAGCCGCAGCCTGTGGTGTTCAGCAGCAACTGCTCCCGCTGGGCAATAAACAGCTTGTTCTGTTATTGAGCATTAACTATTCCGGGTAACGAAGCTCGGGGTGTCATGGGTGTTGCCCCACGCGGCAGGGAGAGGCCGGCGGTTCAGACAGCGTATCCAGGGGCAGCTGGAGCAGGTCCCGATGGGTTAGTCCTATGGTTTGGGCACAGAAACAGCCCCTGGGGCTAGCCTGACTGACAGGTGGGTGAGGGCGATTGCTCTGTGTCTGAGCCCCACAGAGCTCTAAAAACGAACCCCCCCCCCCACGCCTAAGGGCCTGGCTACCGCTCTGAGCAGAGCAGCCCCCTACTGTCCCCCCGGTGACCTGGCTGTGTGTGGGAACGAGGCAGGGAGAGGGGGTGTCTTGCCTAGTCTGGGTAGGGCAGCACAACCCCCTCCGGGCCAAACTCCCCCAGAGTCTGACCCAGAGAAACCCCCCGTGGGGCTGGAGTGAGGCCAAGCCAGGAGACACTCAAGCCGGACCCCTGTGTGAGGCGCTGGAGAACAGACCCTGGGGAGTACCCTGGCTAGCAGCGGGTCAGCGCATGATGGAGCCTTTCCGCCTCCCAATCCCTGAGAAGCCCCAACGGCAGAGAACGGCCTTGGCGGCAAAGCCCCCAGTGAAGCCGCTGCCCTTTGCCACCGCTCAGCCCCCAGCCGGGCCTTTGTTTGGAGCAGGGGTTCTCAAACTGGGGGTAGGACCCCTCAGGGGGGCACGAGCTGTCCGCCTCCACCCCCAACCCCGCTTTGCCTCCGGCATTTCTCAGGGTGTTAAATACACAAAGAAGTGTTTTGAATCGATCAGGGGGGTCGCGCTCCGAGACTTGCTGTGTGGAAGGTGTCGCCAGCACAGAAGTTTGAGAGCCGCTGGTTTAGCCAGAGAACAGGGGCACGTTTATTGAACAGAGACCAGAGATTGGAGTGACAGCAAGAGGCAGAGAGATGGAAACGGCTACATGTAAAATAAAATCAGAACACGCTGTCTAGAGCCCCGCGTTAACTGACTGCTGCTGCGCTAATGAAGTTTAGCTCACCCAAATTAACGACTCAGGGGCTGAGCCCCCCTCCCTCCCCGCCCCGTCGTAAGACAAGCGCCTGGGTACCCGGGGGGATCTCGGCACCTTCAGCCATGGTTCCACTCTTCCCACTGCCGCGGGCTCTGCCGAGATCTCCCCGGCAACTTCACTCAATGCGGGGCGCAGCCATTGCGACGTGATGTTTAGCCCGACAGGTAAATGAGCGTCTCCTGCCTGAGAGGAACTCGCTCTCCCCTTGTGCAGAGCAGCCCAGCGCCCAGGCCCTGAGAGCGACATGGTCACTATAAACACACAACTCCCCTCCCCTCCCCTCCCCGGACACGCACTTCCCAGCAGGGTGACAATCAGGGTGACGCAGGCTTGTGGCAGAGGCCTCCCGTAGCACCCTGGGACAAACCACCGTGGAGAGACCAGACCCAGGGACCCAGCTGGCACCAAGAGGCCCCGGGTCACGGCCGGTGCCCCCCTCACGGCTTCTCCAGCTGCATGTCGAGCACGCGGAGGTTGGCCACGTCCTGGTAGGTGGCCTGCAGGCCCCGCGAGATGTCCTCGTACATGGAGCACTCGTCCAGGTTCAGGCCCTAGTGCGGCAAAGCAGAGGGGGCTGCTCGTCTGGAGGCCGAGGGAGGGGCTCAGCCCTCGGCACCTACCCCATAGGGGCCATGAGGGGCGGGCGGGGTCCCAGTCACAGCGACAGATGCTTCCCCAGCCCCTCCTGCCCCACACAGACCCAAAGCACCTCACACAGCAGTGGTGGGGCGTCCGGAACCACTGGGCGACCCCCTAGGGCTGCACTGGGGCTGGCACTGATAGCCAGGGGACTGGGCCCCCGCTGAGACCCCCACGCAGCCCCCTGCAGCCCAGCACCCCCTAGTGCTGCATTGGGGCCAACATGGACTGCCAGGGGACAGCGCCCCCCACTGAGCCCCACACCCCGCTCCTTGCAGCCCAGCGCCCCCGAGGGCAGCCTCCAAGTGACCCCACTCTGCACTTTGCAGCACTGGGAGGACCTCTCCGTGCGCGGATCCAGGCTGTGCTGGGAGGGGGCCAAAGGCTAGGACTCCCCGTTCCCATAACCTCACTGACACAACCCCGCCTGCGGTGCCCTCCCCAGCTCACCTCATACAGATTCTCCTCTTCATACTCGTTCTTCTTGGACTGCAGCAGCCGCTCATTCTCCCACCTCTTCTGCAACAGCCAAGAGCGGCAGGCGTGAGGCAGGGGCTGAGTGGCGTTCACCCCACCCCAAAGTGAGCCTGCCCATTAGCCTGCTTGGGGGGTCACACTGCCCCCCCCCCGACGCAGGCTCCCCCAGGACAGGGGGGCAGGCCCAGGCCCGTGGTCAGTGTCTGGGAGTCCCGGGGCCGAGGGGCTCACCCTGAAGAGGAGGAAGACTCCGGGCCCCACGGCGCAGAAGAGGAGCAGGATGCCCTCGGCGGTGATCAGCTGGTTCTTGGTGGATTCCCGCATGTTCAGGAAGGGAACCGGGATGGGTTCTGCAATGCCGGGGGGAGGGGGTCAGCTCCGCTCCAAACTCCCCAGAGCCTCCCCCTCCCCCGCAACCCCCTCTGGGGCGGGGCGAGGTCCCACACACACCACGCAGCCCCCTCTGGGGCGGGGCGAGGCCCCACACACACCACGCAGCCCCCTCTGGGGCGGGGCGAGGCCCCACACACACCACGCAGCCCCCTCTGGGGAGGGGCGAGGTCCCACACACACCACGCAGCCCCCTCTGGCATAGGGCAGGCCAGCTGCACAGAGAGCCCCCGTCCAAGGCAGCTGTTTACCAGCACAGAAGCCCGGGGGTCTGAGGGAGGCAGAGGGAACTGCCCCACTGGGGGTTGGTGGATTCTGTTCTGCCGCATGCCCCAGGTGACCCCCGGCCCTCACTCACTGCGGACTCGCAGGTAGGTGCCGCATGACTGGCCCGAGGCCTCGTCCGTGTACACCTGGCAGAAATACAGGCCGATGTCGCCCTTCTTGGCGGGGTGGAAGGCGAGGACGGAGACGCCGGCGTCCGTGGTGATTGCCACACTGCGCTGGGGGCCGGTGCCATTGGCCACCAGGATGAGCTCGCTGCAGTTCCGAGAACAGGATCGGCTCCAGGTGACCCGGGCCCCGGATGGGGCTTCGAACCGGCACTCCAGGGTCACCCGGCCCCCCTCAGGGACAGTCACAGAGGTGAGGCCGGCCTCCACCTTCACAAGGCTGTTCTCCGCCTGGCGCTGGGCGGCCAGGGCGGTCTCCATCTTGACCACGGTGGAGCTGGGCCGAGGGGTCCTGGGGGCCGGGGGGACCTCGGTCACATTCCAGGTGGTCCCGCTGCACGGCGTTGTCATGTTTGTGGTGGGCTTGCCGCAGAGGTGTCCTGTGGGGGTGGGGACACACCACGGCTCAGCAGCCGGAGCCGAGAGCGCCGGGCAGGACGGGCCGGGGACTTCCAGGAGGGGGGTGGATACCGGGCGGGACGAGCCTGGGGTGACGATTGGGGGGGGGGGAGGGAAACGAGCGGGACGAGCCTGGGGATCCGGGGGGGGAGAATGGGCAGGACGGGCCTGGGGGGACGATCGGGGGCAGCAGGGGGCAGGCGGATGCTGGGCCGGATGGGGGACTGGTCTGACCTAGGGGGAATACCAGGCTATCTGGGGTGGGGGGCCAGCAGGGTGGGAGGGAGGCTGCCCTGGCCCCCCAGGCCCTCGCTGACTCCAGGCCCCCGGAACCTGGCAGCAGAGACTTCAGGTGAGGGGACCTATTCCGCTTCTACAGTCCCCCCCAGCCGGCCACAGCTCCCGATCACCCCCAGAGCAAGGAGATTGTGGGCACAGGGTGAGATGGGGCTCACTTCTAGTGGTTAAAGCAGGGGGGCTGGGAGCCAGGACTCCTGGGTTCTCTCCCCAGCTCTGGGAGGGGAGTGGGGTCTGGTGGGTTAGAATGGGATGCTGGGAGCCAGGACTCCTGGGTTCTCTCCCCAGCTCTGGGTGGGGAGTGGGGGCTGGTGGTTAGAGCAGGGGGGGCTGCCCCCCCCTTGCTGCCAGGCATTGCAGGGCTGGGTGGGTGTAGCTCTGTGACGGATGGATCAGTGAGTTGCTGTCTGTCCCTCTGTCTGTTTTATCACAAATTTGCATCCGACCCCACCCCGGAGATTTAAAAAAAGGAACTAACCCTCAGCCCCAAACCACCAGGACCAATCAGCCAGCACCAGAGACAGGCCACCCTGCGCAGGGGGGATGGGGCCAGGGGCTCAGAGATGCCCCCCCAGCACCCGAGGGCCACCCCCCCATTCGGATCACTCAGCTGCAGCCCCTGATACTGGAGCCTCCCCCCCAGACGCTTTCAGTTCCTCCTTTCAGTCTCTGTTGACAGGAAATGAAACTAGCGTAGAAAAGGCCAGATTCTAACCCTGACCCTGTTCTGGGGGTTTAGGAGCTTGGCTGGCTCCGGGGGTGGGGGTGGGGATGGGGCACGGGCCTTTCCACTCTAGGAGGCGCTGGCCCCAATCTGGTCCCAGACCAGGGGGGACTGGCTGGCTCCGGGGGTGGGGGGGATGGGGCACGGGGCCTTTCCCCTCTAGGGGGCACTGGCCCTGACCTGGTGTCAGAGCAGGAGGGACTGGCTGGCTCTGGGGGTGGGGGGGATGGGGCACGGGGCCTTTCCCCTCTAGGGGGCACTGGCTGATCTGCCCCAGGGCAGGGCCTGGCTGCTTGGGGGGCAGGGAACGGAGAGCTCTACCCAGCCAGTCCGTCTCCCTCGGCCCAGCGCTGCTGGCAGGTTACTTAGCTCCAGCCACGATTCGGCCCCATTGCCAACGGCTCCCCAGCCCCCTGGATCCCTGGCTGGAACCTACCCGGCAAGAGGCAGAGGGGGATCAGGACACAGACCCACGCTGGCCCCGTCTCCATGGTGGTCGGGGTTCACGTCTCCTGGTGCCAGGGTGCGGAGGAGAAGCCGTGTGCTGCAGCCGGCTCTGCGTTTGCAAAGCATCCGTCCGGGTCCTGGCTTTTCTCCACGGTGCCCATCAGCAGGAGATGCGCCCCACTGCGCGCCCGCGCCCGCCCCCGAGGGTGCTGCCCAGCCCTGCAGCCTTCCGGCCTCAGTGCACGCTGAACAGCTGCTGCCTGGCTTCACGCTTGGCTAGGAGACTGGGATGGGGCATTCGGGGGGGGGGGGGGCTCTCCGGTCCCCAGGGCCGGCCGAGGGGGCCCATGTTGCAGGGAGTGGGGCGGGAATTCTCCGGGCCAGTAGGGATCTGTGTGCACCCCACAGGCCACAGCCCGGCCCCCCAACCATCCCCAGAGCAGATCTCTGAGAAACGGCCACTCAAGGATTTAACATGGTCAGGGACGGGGGACCCGCGGCTCCAACGGGCCATTCCCCTCCCAATGCCCCGTCCGACCGGGCCCCGCTCCGCCTCCTGTCCGGGGGCATGTCCCCCCGACCCTCCCTGGGCCCCGTCCGACCGGGCCCCGCTCCCCCTCGCGGCCGGGGGTGCGTCCCCCCGACCCTCCCTGGGCCCTGTCCGACCGGGCCCCGCTCCCCCTCCCGGCCGGGGGCACCTCCAGCCTTTCGCTGCCGGAGCAAAGAGCCCCCGACCCCGGGGCCGAGTCCCCCCGACTCTCCCTGGCCCCGCTGAGCGGAGGGAGCTCCTGGCGGCTCTGGGGCAGGGCTTCGAACCCTCCAATGGTCCTCGGGGCTCTGCTCCGGCCCCTCCCCAGCGTCTCACCAGCCGGCCAGAGCGCGGGGCCCAGCGCCGGGCGTGGATCCAGCCGTGTGGCCCCTGGGCCAAGCCCAGAGGGGAGACCCCTGTTGGTCCAGCCTGGAACTGCGCTGCAGGCGCATACGTGTCCCCTGGCAGCCAGTGCTGACCCCAGTGCGGCACTAGGGGGTGCTGTGCGGCCGGGCGTGGGGTGGGGGATCCGGGGGGTCAGGGCGGGACCCCTGGGCCCTTGGCCAAATGCCACTTTGCTGCTTGCGCTTGGCCCCAGCCATGTCAATGGGATACAGGTTTTCCTCTGCAGCGTCTCTCGCAAACTGCTGTGTGCGGAGATTTGTAAGCAGCCCTGGCCCACCCCACAGGGGCCGCGTCCTGCGCCGGGCGAGGGGTCCCTGTATAACCCAACCCACCCCGCCCCACCCCACAGGGGCCGCGTCCTGCGCCGGGCGAGGGGTCCCTATATAACCCACCCCTGCCCCACCCCACAGGGGCCGCGTCCCTGCGCCGGGCAAGGGGTCCCTGTATAACCCGCCCCCTGGCCCACCCCACAGGGGCCGCGTCCCTGCGCCGGGCGAGGGGTCCCTGTATAACCAGCCCCCGGCCCACCCCACAGGGGCCGTGTCCTGCGCCGGGCGAGGGGGTCCCTGTATAACCCACCCCTGCCCCACCCCACAGGGGCCGCGTCCTGCGCCGGGCGAGGGGTCCCTGTATAACCCACCCCCCACCCGAGGGGCCGCGTCTTTGAAATCTCAGCTGTTCTGGGCCGCAGGGCTCGTTCCCTGCGCGGTAATTTCAGACGGGGCTGGCGCGGGAGGCGCAGCACCCGGAGTTCGCCGCCAGGGGGCGCTCACGCAGCGGGTGGGGGAGGGGCGCAGACTCCATTCCTAGCTCAGACCCCCCCCCCCCCCGGGGGAATCGGGCCTGGGACGCGGGGGCGATCATTAGGTGCCCACACTGGGCCGGGGGTGTGTCCCCAGGGGACTCGGAGGGGTAGAGGTGGGGGGGCTGGGCAGGATGCAGGGGGTGCAGTGAGGGGCTGGGTGCAATCAGTGGGGGTGTAGGGGGGATGGGGGTACAGTGAGTGGGTTTGCAGTGGAGTTGGAGGGTGCAGTGGGATTGGGGGGCTGGAGGTGGTGCAGGGGGACTAGGGAATAAAGTGGGGAGCTGGGGATACAGTCAGTGGGGGTACAGGGTTGGAGTGCAGCGGAGGGCTGGGGGGTGCAGTCAGAGGGGGTGCAGGAAGGTTTGGGGGCTGGGGGTGGTTCAGGGGGCTCGGGGGCAGGGGAAGCTGGGGAGCAGTGGGGTGCAGTCAGGGGGCAGTGCGGGGAAGCTAGGGGTGCAGTCAGAGGTGGGTGCAGGGGGGAGGTTCAGAGGGTTGGGGGGTGCAGGGGTCCG
Source organism: Emydoidea blandingii (assembly GCA_036785055.1). NCBI lineage: Eukaryota > Metazoa > Chordata > Testudines > Emydidae > Emydoidea > Emydoidea blandingii. The sequence continues at coordinate 24,594,259 of JAXIVB010000013.1, forward strand.
GGGGCGGTGCAGGGGGGTTGGGGGTGGTTCAGGGGGGTGGGGATGTTGCGGGTGCTGGGGCAGTGCGGGAAGCTGGGGGTAGCTGGGGACGGTGCGGGGAGCAGTGGGGAACTGGGGGGTGCAGTCAGAGGGTGGTGCAGGGGGGTGGGGGATGTTGGGGGCGGTGCCGGGCGGCTGGGGGCGCAGTGGGGGGACTGGGGGGAGCACTCAGAGAGGGGGACTGGGGGCGCAGGGGGGAGCTGGGGTGCTGGGGGATGTTGGGGGCGGGCAGGGGGCGCAGTGGGGGGACTGGGGGCGCAGTGGGGGAGCTGGGGGGAGCACTCAGAGAGGGGAGCTGGGGTGCAAGGACTGGGGGCGCAGGGGGGGTGCTGGGGGATGTTGGGGGCGGGCAGGGGGCGCAGTGGGGGGGTCCCGGTCTCTCGTGGCCAGGGCAGGAAGCGCTCCACGGAGCGGGGGGGGGAGCCCGGAAAAGGCAGCGGCTTCCTGCTCCCGCCCCCCCGGCCTGGTCCCGCCGCCGGAGCCGAGCGCAGCGGAGCGGCCTGACCGGTCCCGGTCCCGGTCCGGTGCGGAGCGAGCGGCGGGTGAGACCCGCCCCGGGGGGGAGGGGGCGCGGAGCGGAAGTGGCGTTTCCGGTGGGAATCCCCCGGACTCGCGTCGCGCCCCCTCCCGGAAGGTGCCCGGGAGGCGGCTGGGGGGGTTCGGGAGGCGCCCTGGGGGGCGGGGCGCTGGGGCACAGGGGTGGTTCTCGGGGGCTCTGAGGGGTGGGCCCCCCCCGTTCTCTAGCCTGGGGGCTGTGAGGGCTCTGGGGGCCCAGGGGGGCTGGATCTGAGATGCCCCCCCCGAGGGGAAGGGCCCCGTGTCCGCCCCCGCAGGCCAGTCCTGACCCCCCCTCCAGAGGTGGCGCCCCCTAGCGGGGGAATCCCCCCCCCCCCCCCGCTGCCGGGGACGTGCTCTGTGCCCCACGGGGCGGGGCCATAGACCCTGCATGGGGCGCGGGGGGTGTTTGTGAGGGTGGGGACAGATGGAGAGGGGTACCGGGGGGGTCGGGGCCAGGTTATGCCCAACCGCCCCCCCCCCCCGATTCCTGCCATGTCTGGAATTGGTGAAATATTTCACTGGACTTTACCCGCCATCTCTGACCCCCCCCCCCGGGACAGGCGGGGCCCAAGGGGCCCATCCCCCCCCCCATCCCGCTGACACAGAGACCCCTCCCCCACCCGCCACCTGTCAGGAACAGCCGGAGAGATCCTGGGAGTCCCCAGCAGAGACTGGAGCCCCCCAGGGGGGCAAATGTGTCTACAACTCCCAGAAGGGGGGAGCCGCAAGGGGCTGCGGGTCAGGAGTGAGGGGCACCGGCAGAGCAGGGGGGTGGGGGTAGCAGGGGCTGTGGGTTGGCAGTGAGGGGCACCGGCAGAGTGGTGGGGTGGGTAGCAGGGGCTGCGGGTCGGGAGTGGGGGGCACCGGCAGAGCGGGGGGGGTGGGGGTAGCAGGGGCTGTGGGTCGGGAGTGGGGGGCACCGGCAGAGCGGGGGAGTGGGTAGCAGGGTCTGCGGGTCGGGAGTGGGGGGCACCGGCAGAGCGGGGGTGGGGGTAGCAGGGTCTGTGGGTCGGGAGTGGGGGGCACCGGCAGAGCGGGGGGGGTGGGGGTAGCAGGGGCTGCGGGTCGGGAGTGGGGGGCACCGGCAGAGCGGGGGAGTGGGTAGCAGGGGCTGCGGGTCGGGAGTGGGGGCACCGGCAGAGCGGGGGTGGGGGTAGCAGGGGCTGCGGGTCGGGAGTGGGGGGCACCGGCAGAGCGGGGGTGGGGGTAGCAGGGTCTGTGGGTCGGGAGTGGGGGGCACCGGCAGAGCGGGGGGGGTGGGGGTAGCAGGGGCTGCGGGTCGGGAGTGGGGGGCACCGGCAGAGCGGGGGAGTGGGTAGCAGGGGCTGCGGGTCGGGAGTGGGGGCACCGGCAGAGCGGGGGTGGGGGTAGCAGGGGCTGCGGGTCGGGAGTGAGGGCACCGGCAGAGCGGGGGTGGGGGTAGCAGGGGCTGCGGGTCGGGAGTGGGGGCACCGGCAGAGCGGGGGTGGGGGTAGCAGGGTCTGTGGGTCGGGAGTGGGGGGCACCGGCAGAGCGGGGGGGGTGGGGGTAGCAGGGGCTGCGGGTCGGGAGTGGGGGGCACCGGCAGAGCGGGGGAGTGGGTAGCAGGGGCTGCGGGTCGGGAGTGGGGGCACCGGCAGAGCGGGGGTGGGGGTAGCAGGGGCTGCGGGTCGGGAGTGAGGGCACCGGCAGAGCGGGGGTGGGGGTAGCAGGGGCTGCGGGTCGGGAGTGGGGGCACCGGCAGAGCGGGGGTGGGGGTAGCAGGGTCTGCGGGTCGGGAGTGGGGGGCACCGGCAGAGCGGGGGAGTGGGTAGCAGGGGCTGCGGGTCGGGAGTGGGGGCACCGGCAGAGCTGGGGAGTGGGTAGCAGGGGCTGCGGGTCGGGAGTGGGGGCACCGGCAGAGCAGGGGTGGGGGTAGCAGGGGCTGTGGGTCGGGAGTGGGGCACCGGCAGAGCGGGGGTGGGGGTAGCAGGGGCTGTGGGTCGGGAGTGAGGGGCACCGGCAGAGCGGGGGGGGTGGGGGTAGCAGGGGCTGTGGGTCGGGAGTGAGGGGCACCGGCAGAGCAGGGGTGGGGGTAGCAGGGTCTGCGGGTCGGGAGTGAGGGGCACCGGCAGAGCAGGGGTGGGGGTAGCAGGGTCTGCGGGTCGGGAGTGAGGGGCACCGGCAGAGCAGGGGTGGGGGTAGCAGGGTCTGCGGGTCGGGAGTGAGGGGCACCGGCAGAGCAGGGGTGGGGGTAGCAGGGGCTGCGGGTCGGGGCCCGGCTGGTGACTGGCACCAGGGAGTTGTGGGTCGGTCGGGCCGGGCGGGGGGGATGTGGCCGGGCTCATCACTTCCTGCAGGAAGCCGAGGCTCCGAGTCTCTCGCTGTAAATAATCGGGGGCCCTGGCTCTGTGTTACAGCGCAGCGGAGCCACCTTTCCGGTTGAGGGAGGGGCGCGCAGAGGAACCCAGGTATCCGGGCCCTGCAGCCCCCGGGGAGGGGGGATTTGCTGCTTGTAGCCACGTCTCGGCATCGCCTGGAGGCAGGTACCAGATGGGGAGGCTGGGGGGGGGGGGCTGCTGTTCCCTGCCCCTCCCGTGCACCCCGATCCTTACCTCCCCATCCCCCTCCTTCCCGACCTGCTGCCCCCTCCCCCCAGCTCCCCCCACCTGCTGCCCCCTCAGCCCCCCGCTCAGCTGACATTTTCTAGCAGCCGAGGGGTCCAATTTCCACCCCCCAAGAGAGAAGAGGGGGTGAAATTACCCCCCCCCCCCCACGGCTGCTCTTGTGCTCAGCCAGACCTGCGGAACTGACAGCCACAGGATCCGGCTGGTGCTGGGGGGGGGGGGGGTCGCTATTCCGAAACCGGCCACCGGGGGGCAGCGACGCCTGGCTAGTGCTCTGCAGGATCCGGCAGACGCCCCCGCCCATCTCTGGGCTCCCGCCCGGTCCCGGGGCTGGGGCGTGAGTCAAGCTGGCAGCCGGGAGCCCCCCCCCCGCCCGGCCAGGGATCTGAGCCTCTTTGTGCCACACAGACCCTGTATTCATCACGCGCTCACCTCCAGCTCGCGCTGGAATGTCGGGTCGGGCGAGGAGCGTGGTGTGCAGGAGACACAGGGAGCGCTCGCCCCCTGCTGCTCCCACAGCCCCCCCCACACCCAGCCCCCCCAGTACACCCAAATCCCCCAGTACACCCAAACACCCCCCAAGCACCTGCAGCCCCCCAGTACACCCAGCCCCCCCAGTACACCCAAATCCCCCAGTACACCCAAGCACCCCCAAGCACGCGCAGCCCCCCCCACATCCCCTGTGGGGGGAGGGCGGTTTGTACCAGTGGGGGGTGGCCTTTCCCATGGGGGGCTGAGACAGGCTCAACTGGAGTGGGAGGCAGGGAGGGATTGGGGCCGGGGGGGACAGGGAGGGATTGGGGCTGGGGGGGCAGGGAGGGATCGAGGCCCGTGAGGGGCAGGGAGGGATCGGGGCAGGGAGGGATCGGGGCTGGGGGGGCAGGGAGGGATCGGGGCTGGGGAGGGATGTGGGCAGGGAGGGATCGAGGCCTGTGGGGGGCAGGGAGGGATCGGGGCGGGGGCAGGGAGGGATCGAGGCTGGTGGGGGCAGGGAGGGATCGGGGCTGGGGGGGCAGGGAGGGATCAGGGCCGGGGAGGGATGTGGGCAGGGAGGGATCGGGGCCGGGGATTGCTGCCTGCGCCCCTGTGACCTACCCTGGTGTTGTTGGCAGGTGGGTCCCCCCCGAGCCGGCAGCTGGGACCCCCCCAAGGGCAGGATGGATCTGGACGAGCCGTACAACGGGGTGAGTGGTGGGGGGAGGGGAGGGGTCCCCAATACCCTATTGCTGAAGGGCCTGCTTGTCCCCAGCCCCCTTCCGCACGCAGGTTGGGGGTTAAAATTGGGGGTGGGGCTCCCCAAGGCTCTTCCCCCCTGGGCTCCTCAATCCCTCCCCCTTTCTGTTCCCCCTGGTGCCCTCTCTGGGCCCCTGCCCCTCCCCCATGGGGCCCATCCCACCCTCTCTTTCTGCCCCCAGGGC